>JABBWA010000062.1:0-263378 GCA_016628065.1 Suillus lakei | reverse complement strand
CTCTATCATTTGACTGTGTTCTCCCTCACTAGCGCTTCGGCTTCCGGCGACCAGACCATCAAGCTCTGGGCCTTCGAGTCCCGCCCAGCTCCTCGCCTCGGTCTGCGTTCAAAGACTCCGTTATCTTGTCTCTCGCCCCGACTCATGCCAACTGGCTTACACGACCCATGATGACACCAAGATCCATATTTGCGACACTCCACCAGACATCCTTGCTAGCGCGCGGCCTGCACAATGGCTACAGTACGCAGCCTATGTATCTATTATTCCTGTGTTCACATTCTTTTCAGATCAATGCGCCTAGAAAATTTACGCCTGGCTGATCTTCTCAAGTACGCGATCGCTTTATTTTGCTCTTCTACGCCACTCCATTATGTCATCATTGCAGTCTGACGCAATAACTGGTCCTGCTGCCGCGCGTCGGAACCCAATGATATTACATCTCACAGTCCCCCTCCCTCGGTCTTTCCCTACAATAGGCTCGCAGCCACTCCATTTACCCCACCCCCGCGAACTCCTTCCTTACTCTTTCCACACGAGCGCAGTTCTTCCCCTTCGTAATGATGAGCGCAGCGACCCCCCTGAAGCGATGCTCCAAGACCTCACGAAATGCATCACCAAGGACGAGGCCTATCCTGTTGCCCGTGGCGGGTTCGCGGACATCTGGAAATGTACCTATCACATGAATGAACGGCCGATCAAAGTTGTTCTACGATGTTTTTTCTGTCATCTGTCTAAGTGAATAATTGTACAGGTCGCAGTGAAAGCATTGCATGTGTACCCTGCCGATCAAACTAGTGCAGCCAAGGAGAAAAAGATCAAGGTGAGTAAATCGACGAAGGATCGCATCTATGACTGACAGCCTTGCTGCATCGTGGTGGATAAAGCGTGAACTCAGAACACGTGCCAGCCTCAAGCATGCGAATATTCTGCCCGTCTTTGGTTATACATCTGGCTTCGGCCCTTTCATAGCGATAGTCAGTCCTTTGGCAGAGAATGGAAACCTGACAGCCTATTTGGAGCGTGAAGGTGTGACCGTTACTCCCGTTAGACGACTCCAGATGGCAAGTCTTCCCTTGTATTCCATGTAGACGACAGACTGATGGAAATTATAGCTCAGGGATATCATAGCTGGTCTGCATTATCGTACGTACTAGTTGGTGCTAATGGTCGATTTGGGTCCATAACCATTCGTTGCAGTTCATGCCAATAGTGTCGTCCATGGCGACTTCAATGGGGTAAGTTTGACCCTTTTCAATGCTTTTGATTTGATTGAGATCTGAGTTCTAGCCTAATGTGCTCATCCGTGGTGATGGCACCGCTTGCATCGCTGGATTCGGTCTTTCCTTGATATATTCCGAGGGTATAAATACCTCTCAGGTTTCTTGGACTTCCACACTGCAAGGAAACATGCGATGGATGGCTCCGGAGCTGCTCGTACTAGAGCAGGATGATGGATCTCAAGTGCGGCCAAGCAAGCAGAGTGACATCTATTCATTCGGCGGTATTACGTTACAGGTACGTCTGGGGTAATTCCAAACTCTCATGATACCACCAGCTCCGCATTTAGGTCCTCACCAACAAAATTCCCTTTCATTACCTCCCCAATGATGCCGCCATCGTCCTATGTATAGTTAGGTCGGAAAAGCCTTCCCGGTCTCGTTACCCCGTGCTCCCTGAAAAGTATTGGCAGTTTATCGAGCAATGTTGGGCTACTGATCCTCGGGACCGTCCATCGACAGAGAGAATTGATGAAATGATCAGGGATGAACTTCACTCGCTGTCCAGAGCCCCTCACAATCCACGTCTCCCTGGTCTACTCAATGTACGTGATCCCGTTCTTTCAGTCATCTACCCCACTGGATCAGTTATCGCAGTCCCACACGGAAACGGTTCTCCCCGTTCGTAACGATGAGCCCGGTGACCCTCTTGAAGTAATGCTCCGTGACCTCACGAGATACATCACCAAGGACGAAGAATACCCTGTTGCTGGTGGCGGGTTCGGTGAGATATGGAAATGTACATATAAGAAGGATAAAACACCAATCAAAGTTAGTTTGCGATTTTTTTTATATCCATCTGTCTGAAGTGAATAATTGGGCAGGTTGCAGTGAAATCGTTGAAAGTGTATGCTGCCGATCAACTTGGTGCGGGAAAGAAGAAAAAGATAGAGGTAAGTGACTCGATGAAGGACAGCATCTATTACTGATGCCAGAGATTTCGCAGAGGATACATCGTGAACTCACAATATGTGCCAACCTGAACCATACAAACATTCTGCCCGTCTTTGGTTATACATCTGGCTTTGGCCCATTTATGGCGATGGTCAGTCCTTGGGCGGAGAATGGGGACCTCACAGCCTATTTGAAGCGTGAGGGTGAAACTCTTACCGTCGTTCGACGCTTCCAGATCGTAAGCCCTCCCATTCATTCCTTTTGGATGACCAATTCATGGCAATCTCAGCTCAGCGATATCATAGCTGGTCTGCAATATCGTACGTGTTAGTTAGTGCCAATGCTGGATATGGAGTAAACTACTATTCCTTGCAGTTCACGCCAACCATGTCATCCATGGTGACTTCAATGGGGTAAGTTTGACCCTTCTCGATAGCTTCAATTTGATCAAGATGTGAGTTCTAGCCTAATGTGCTCATCCATGGCGATGGTACTGCTTGCATTGCCGACTTCGGCCTTTCCTTGATGTACTCTGAGGTTATCACTGCCTCTAAGGCTTCCTGGACTTCGGCTCCAATCCAAGGAAACTTGCCGTGGATGGCTCCTGAGCTGCTTCAAGAGCGAAAGGATGGATCTCAAGTGCGGCCAAGCCAGCAAAGTGATATCTATTCGTTTGGCGGCATCATGTTACAGGTATGTCTGAGGTAATTCCAATTTATCAGTAGTATCAATAGCTCCGCTCTAGGTCCTCACCAACAAAATTCCCTATTATTACCTCACTCACAAACCCACCATCATCCTATGCATAGCGAACTCGGAAAAACCTGACCGAACTCGTTATCCTGTCCTCCTTGACAGGTACTGGAAAATCATCGAGCGGTGTTGGTCTACTGTCTCTCAGGACCGTCCATTGACGGAGGAAGTTGAGGAAGAGATCAGGAACGAATTTGACTCGCTGTCTAAATCCCCCTAATTCTTGAACTGTTTTACACGCCACAATCTGTTTACAGTACAACTAGGCAGACAGCATGCGATAGAATACACTAATGCACTTTAAACGTAGGCTCACCTCCGGGCTTCTCTTGTCTTACCACTTTATACGTACAACTTGGAGGTAAATAGTACCGCCTGGATTAAACACCTAGATGCACATCGCGCCGTTTCTCTGTCCGTCCCGGAGACTCGCTGCCACGAGAAAGGAATGACTACCTACGACTGGCTACCGGCTCGGTAGAGTGCCCCACCTTCATTATGCAAGGTACTGACCGTGATGGAATTGCATCCATGAGCAATCCATGAGTGTATTTCTGTGCTATGCGACAAGGACCCAAATATGTTGGTAAGAAATCTATCACTGTGATCGTTAGTTCAATTCCTACGTGCTAGTAAAAAGAATTGTGCGCTCTGAGATACGCAGGGACGCACAAGATCAACTTGACCTTCATATAGAATAAAATGCTTGTCGAGACGACGCGTATGTCCTGGAACATCTATGGGCAGTCCCGGAAGTCGTACTAGTACAATTTGTGCTCACATTTTGGGGTATCATACAATGGTAAGTATTAGTAGTCTGCAGAGATACAAATATAAAAGGCACCCAATCATCCTCTCAAAACCAAACAGCGCGAACCACACGAGCAAGTTTATATAAGACTGACTCTCGTGCG
Organism: Suillus lakei; assembly: GCA_016628065.1. NCBI lineage: Eukaryota > Fungi > Basidiomycota > Agaricomycetes > Boletales > Suillaceae > Suillus > Suillus lakei. Next base: position 259,537 of record JABBWA010000062.1, on the reverse strand, counting down.
CACGAGCCCACCACGCCAATTCCGCATCCCCGCACTGCGATGGTGTGACCAGTCCCCCTGCATCCGTGCAAATGCATCCTGTATGTGCTCAGGCCGCAGAGCAGTCCTTGCTTCTGGTGGGGGTAAAAATAACGAACTCGTAGGTAGTGGTGCCTCTTCCTCCTCTTCCTCCTCTCTCCTCGCGCGTTTCTCCCGTTGTTCCCCTCGCCTGTGTGAGTGGTGCGACTTGCGCTTGCCGAGGATTGGCGAGGTGCCCGGGTAGTCGTCTCGTAAATATGATTCTTCAAGAGATTTTTTGACGTCGAGGCCTGCGAAGCGTGAGGGAGCGTACCATTTCGAATGCGAGGAAACCGACGATATCGACGGTGTCGTCATTGGCTTTGAGGTCCAGGTGTGGGGGAAGGTTGAGAAAAGTCGCGGAAGCGCTTGGCTAGTTGTTCGTGACGTCAGCAAGATTCGAGTTGCCTATCTCATGAAACGGCTGCACCTTTTCGGTATGTAAATGATGCTTGTCTACAATCTGAATAATGTTGGTACTCTTCTCTCGTCATTTGACGTGTGGCATCGTCGGCTTCCTTGAGGCGCTGTATACTTGCTTCGTGCGCCTCGATATCGTCCTCGTCCTCTTCGTCATCAGATTGGTGCCCAGATTGACGGAGCACCTCACTGTAGATTGTTGAAATCTCCCAAGGAAGCTTAATGGTAATCTTTTGTGCCTTGGTCGTTAGTTTATCTACGCGAATGTCAGTATACCAGTAGACAAAAAGTGGAGAAATACGGACCATCTGCGCCATCCTCGAGCGTCTCAACCTCAACGCCACCCCCTCCATCACCGCCCGAGTCTTTAGCATGCTTGCGAACGTCCTTCCACGAGAGATATGTCCGGAGACGGTTGACCTTGCCGCGGTCATGGCGAATGAGGAAGATGAGGTCCTCTGCGGTGATGTAGCGCACACCACGCCGATTCGCGTGAAGGCGGGCTTGCAGGATCTAGAATAGCACAAATCAACACGTGAATCTCATCGTTGGAGTACCAATTAACTCACGAGCTCGATAAGCTGGCTGCGTACGATATCTTCGACAAGATTGACAGTCTCTGGGTTTGGGTCTTGGATCTCGCCAAAGACGAACATCTGCGAGTATTCCGTTGTTCATGAGTGTGGCATTTACATGAGCAATGACGTACCATCTGAGATATTCTCCTGCGTGTACTTGTAGTCACGACCGGTGCCATCTGAGGGTTTCTTCGTGACCGCTACCGGTGCTGGAGCAGGCGCCGCAGCTGGTGCTGCAGTTTGTGTTGGCGCCATGGTGAGCAGTGAGCAGGTAAGTGTTGTAAGCAATGATGAATTTCCTAATGGTTGATAAGCTATTTCCGTAGTCGGAAACGTAGTCCCGTCTTGCTAATCGGTGTTGCAATCACTACGCCATCATCCATGTGGACCATCTCAAATATCATGTTCTGCTGCTGGTCTATCCACAATTTCGTGCTTTCTTCTTTGTTCTACATTATTGTAACATCCTAGCATTTTATTTGTTGCAAACGCAATGGCCAACCATTTCAGCACTCCACTTGAGCTGCCACTGAGCGAAGAAACGCTCGCGGCTATCAACGCCCACTTCTCCCAGCTTTCTCCCCAAGACATCCTTGCATGGGCACTCGCACACCTCCCTGCCCTATACCAGACCACAGCTTTCGGGCTCACAGGGCTTGTCGCCCTCGATATGCTCTCCAAGTCCGGTCGCCCAATCCCGAAACTTATTTTTCTGGATACGCTGTACCACTTTGCGGAAACATACGAGCTCGTGCAGCAGGTACGGGAACGTTACGTTGTCGATATAAAGGTGTACAAGCCCGAGGGATGCAAGACAATTGGAGATTTTGAAAACAAGCATGGTGAAGAATTGTGGGAGAAGGATGAGGACACATACGATTTTGCGGTCAAGGTACGTTGCATATCATGAATTTCCGGTAAGTAGCAGAACTGAATTTTGCGTAGGTTGAGCCCGCCCAGCGTGCGTACCAGGAGCTTGGCGTGCGCAGTGTCATCACGGGCCGGCGCAGATCTCAGGGTGGCGATCGTGCTTCCCTTCAGCCACTTGAGGTCGATGAAACAGGGCTCCTCAAGCTAAACCCACTCTTTGCGTGGTCTTTCGCACAGGTTGACGCTTACATTCGCGAGAACAACGTTCCGAGGAATCAGCTGCTCGACCAGGGGTATCGTAGTGTCGGTGACTGGCATAGCACGCAGCCCAGTCGTGAGGGCGATACTGGCGAGCGTGCTGGGAGATGGGCAGATAAGGGGGAGAAGACTGAATGTGGTCTTCACAGGAACTTTTTTGAGATGATGTTGAGGGCAAAGGTATGCTGATGCGTGTGTAACATGGTAGCTTTGCTGATCTTGTAACATTAGCTCGAGGAGCAACGCATACCAGCACAAGAAGTAACAACTACTTCAGAGGTAGCCACTCCTCCCGCATAATTAATTTAATGGTGTAACGATACTGAGAAGTCTTGAATATGTATCATCGTCCATTTCTCCGTATAAGTATTGGTCCAAGGGCTTGAGATTCTCTCTTGGCCAAGTAACGTTCGTTATCGTGTGACCAGAGTGGTGTGTAGATCTATTTCTCGTTAAAGCTCGGGGTATTTAACGAATGGAGGCAAAATCTAGGCTTCGATAATCTTGGAATTACAGTATACTGGCTTCTATTCTCTCACCTATAATCTTAGTGGGTCCATTCTTGACGCCTGATTCCTGCAAGGTTGAAGGGGAATCCCACAAATGTCAAATCCTGATCTTCTCTGTCATAAACATCATGTTAGTGCCCTATGCTTTGCGCCATAGTGAAGGCGCCCACTAACAGCGCCAAGTGATGGTTTACTAGAAGCATTAAGCTAAGAAAAGTAGTACGTGGCCAGCCTCGCCCTATTCATATCCCATACTACTGGTTCCGGCGCGGCAGGCCACGTACTGATAGATCTCGCTGATAAACGCCGCGATTCAGGGTACAGTCCATCGGCCTCATATAGGCGGAAGGCGCCGGCTCGGAGGTTCAGCGTCACTCTCTTCTCCTCCACACATTCCCTCCAGCAGCGATGTCAATCAAGTATGTGGGTTTCAGCAGCTACTGGCTGAATATGCTCTCGCGCGTTCCTAACATTCGTATGTTACTGTCTGACAGTCCACCATCCATACTCCATCCAGTATTCAATGCGGCCCAACCCTTTCCCCCGCTTCCTGATATCAACAAGGAGAGCATCCGGACGCAGGTGTTCACCCATCGCTCGTATTATGGAAGACCCAATCATGTGTTTGAGGACCACCCCCAGGACCCGAGTCCAGACAACGAAAAGTGAGCAAAGTTTCTCTTCTGTTGGCTCCTTAGGCCATGTTGCTGTCCAACACACCACATCCTAATGAGCTTCCATACGGGCGCTTGTGCGTAGAGTTGATGCTGATCCATTCTGCAGATACGAGCATCTTGGGGACACGGTATTAGGTCTGGTCGTGACCAAGCTCCTCCTGGAGATGTACCCCAACTTACGCGTTGGGCCATCTACGGTACGCTTCGTTTCTCAATGGGTGCTAAGCATACTTGCCCACTACGTCCTTTTCAGAAAATCCGAGCACTGGTCGTCGGCAATTCAACGCTTGCTGATGTCTCTCGCATGTACGACCTCCCAGCAAGACTGCGCCTGCACCCTGCTCAGGCGATTACCCTACGCGCTTCGGTAAATATTCAGGGTACGTCCCCGCTGCCCTTGATGAATCAACTTACCGAACGAAGCGTTCCCAGCCGACGTCTTCGAAGTACGTCACCCCTGTACCTGAACAAATGAATGCTGACGCGATTCCACTGACAGTCCTACGTGGGCGGCCTGTATCTCGAACAGGATCTGGCAGGCGTGCAACCGTGGCTCAAAGCCCTGTTCGCGCCCTATGCGACTGAGGCTTACAAACGTGTGCGAGAGCAGCATCGTCTCCCGCCCCTTCCGCCGACTCTGCTTGTCGCGCCCAATTCAGTTCTATCCTCGCCCCCGCCTTCACCCCCTCAGCCCCGCCCCAGTGCCACCCCCACGACCATAGGCCACCTCGCGCTGTTCAATCAGCAGCTCCAGAAGGCTAATAGGATTGTAGAGTGGATCTACGCGGATGGCACTGGCGAGGGCACGAAGACGACTCCAATTTGGATCGTCAGGTGCGAAGTCGACGGGGAGGTTTACGGCCGCGGGCAAGGCGGAACTAAGAAAGCTGCCCGGAACGAGGCCGCCAAAGAGGGTCTGAAGAAGATGGGCATCGAAGTCTGACAGGGACTGAGGCGGGTGAGTGATGGGTTGCTTTGTCAACGGTTGGATAGGTTGATTTGATTGATCTTTGCAACAGGCTTTCAGCACCGTCTCTCCAGACTTGCGCTGGCTGGAGATCTACTCTTGGTGGCATCGTCGGCCTGCGCTAGTGTGTAGAGGTTGTGTATGAGATGTTGCGTCAATACGTCAACATGAACGTGATTCGCTATTTCATCGTCTCGATTTCTCGATTTCTTGCTTTTGGCTTCTCGTGCTATCCAGTTTGACGAAAAGAGCTAGATCGAACGGGAGTGTTCATACATGTATGTGCTAAATGGTCTACTATTAGATTGCAGATTATCTTCTTGTACCGTGCTGTGGAAATGCTTTGTCAATGTTATCGTGCTTTCGACTTTTGATAAATTTATGACTTGCTCTGGAAAGAAAATGGAAATCCAAGGACTTCTCTATACCGAATCGCGGAGCCTCCCGATTTTGTCTACTGGAGGTGCACCCCAAATGAGCGTCTTCCGTGATGGGTCCAACAAACGGGGGAAGTGTCTTTCGAGAATAGGCACAAGCACACCTCGGTGTCTTGATGGCACAGTAGCTACCTTAACCTCCACAGGCACACTGCTCAGAGTCTGTGTCGCCACGACTTTCGCCTCGTCCATCAGCGGGAACTTTGACCTCCTCCACGATTGTTGGTCCAGCACGCATCAGCGCCCGGGCCTCCTCATCAACAGTCCGAGAAGTCGTCTTGTTTCACTGCGCTAATGGAGTATGCCCAGACGCCAACGCCGAAGCCTGCGAGGATGAGGCCGGTGATAGCATTTCGGAAGCGGAAGGGCGCGCGCGCACGCTGGAGACCGGGGGACATGAGCTGTGGGTGTACGTGTCAAACGTTTTTTTCGCTTTCGGAGGAGATGTCCGACCTACAGAACTGCGGGGTCGATAGGATGCAGCAACGGTCTTTTTGGATACGTATTGGTCGTCCGCCATCGTGATCTGTCGGGTAGTGTTCTAGCTTAGTTCTAGCTGTTACAAGTTAGCATAAAAACAGACGCTCGATTCCAATATTGTACAGGACCAATTAGTTTTACTGCTCTGAAACTTTGAGTGCTGGAGTCCTGTGCTTTCGCTGCTATACTCAGCTCACTAGCGTGCCACGCCTCCAGGTCGTTGTCCAAGAAATTCTCACTGCTTGCGGAATTCATGAGGTCACTCGATCACCTGACCTCAACTTAAACACGGACGGCTTTCCTGCATCCGTGAACGGCCTGTTCCACAAGGAGGATGTTTCCGCAACCCCTGCCATTCTCTCATGCACTAAGAGCGCTGGTGAAAGCTCCGATTGCAACCAAACAGTCCAGTCGGTCGAGTCTCAGCTTGTGGTACAGAATGGCTAGCACAAACGCCAATGTCGTAAGTAGGGCATGACCTCGGGTGCACTGCTGGGGTTGCTGAGCCTCTTTTAGTGGGGTCTGCAGGACCCATCAGTTGATAAAGTATCAATCGTACATCGATGGGAAGTGGGTGAGCGCAAAGGAAGGTGGAACCATTCTTGTTACCAGTATGTTAGCCTCTTATGAGTGAGATATGACCAATTAACTCAGAGACCTATTGCAGACCCTGCGACAGATGAGGAGCTCGGCACTGTTCCAGAGATGGGCATTGAAGAGGCCAAGTCTGCCATTGCGGCTGCTGGGAAAGCCTTTGCGTCATGGGGCAAAACTACGGCCAGGGTTGGTATCTTATCTTCCCTGTTGGCACATACTAACGGATAATCTGCAGCACCGTCATGACATTCTGATGAAGTTCTATAATCTAATGCAAGAACATAACGATGACTTGGCAAGGATTATCGTGCGTATCTTACTCTACAAATCATTATTTGGCTCACGTTCTTTGACATAGACACTAGAGAATGGCAAGACTTTGACTGAGGCAAAGGTAGCACTTATCAGCCATCCCTCAATATTAAGCTAATATCTTGAAAACAAGGGCGAGAATGCCTACAGCGCATCCTTCATGGAGGTAAGTCAATTTCGGTTCAATCGAGTTATGTGACTACATGTCATTCGCAGTGGTATGGTAGGTTTTTTCATCAGATGGCTTGAACCTCCATTCATATGCGTCATTCTCAGCTGAGGAGGCTGTTCGAACCTATGGAGGTAGGTCCTCTCGGTTTCAGAGAGTTCACACATAAATCGTTTTTATCAGAACACATACCTTCGCCGTTTACCAACATTAGGAACGTTGTGATTAAGCAACCTGTCGGTGTTGTGTGAGACCTTTTCATGCACCACTTCAATAGTCCTCTCACAAGCAAGTGTATCAGCTCGATTTTAACCCCATGGAACTTCCCTTCTGCCATGATTACACGAAAATTGGGTGCCGCACTCGCAGCAGGTTGCACAGCTGTAATAAAGCCTCCACCTGAAACACCGTTTTCAGCTCTTGCACTAGCTGAGGTAGGACATTTCTTATCATTCACACGAGCTGTCTCACCTGTCATTGCTATTTGATAGCTTTCTCGTCGCGCAGGTATTCCAGACGGCGTCATCAACATTGTTACAACTCAAAAGAACGTGATTGAGGTCGGTCGCGAGATGTGCGAGAGCAAAACAGTCAAGAAGGTATCGTTCACCGGATCAACACCTGTCGCTAAGAGCTTGTATGGTATGGCTGCTTCCACGCTCAAGAAGTAAGCACCACCCAAATACCATTTTATGTTTATGAATATTCTCTTCAGGATTTCCATCGAAGCTGGCGGGAACGCACCTTTCATTGTCTTTGATGACGCTGACATCGACAAGGCTGTTGAAGGTCGGCGCAGGAAGGTTCTCTGAACCCTTTCCAAGCTGATATATCTCTCTCTAAGGGGCTATCGCATGTAAATTCCGTGGCTCAGGGCAGACCTGCGTCTGTGCAAACCGTATCTACGTTCAGTCTTCAGTCTACGCCGACTTTGCCTCTAAACTCGCTGAGAAAGTAACTGCATTCAGAGTTGGCAATGGCTTGGATGAAACAACGTTGGTATACACGCTCCAGATAATTACTTCTATTCACTCACCTGTTCACAGGACGCACTGGCCCTCTATTCATGAGAAAGCGATCTCAAAGGTTACACGACATGTGGAAGATGCTGTTTCTCGTGGTGCTCAAGTGTTGGTTGGTGGTAAACGTGTCGACGGCGTCGGAGCTTTCTTCACGCCTACTGTCCTTTCTGAGGTTCCCTGCTGGAGCACTTTTTAATGTTGAAGAAACGTTCGGGCCTGTTGCAGCTCTGACGAAATTCGAGACAGAAGAAGGAGGTGATCGCCCTAGCAAATGACGCGGACGTGGGCCTTGCTGGATATTTCTTCAGTCGAGATGTTGGGCGTGTATGGAGAGTTGCAGAGGCGCTTGAGGTTGGTATGGTCGGCACCAACACTGGGTTGATCAGTCATGCTACTATTCCTTTCGGCGGCGTGAAAGAGAGCGGTATTGGTGAGTATAACTTTCCTCCCGTCTGGCCAATACTGAATGCCTGATTTGTAGGGCAGGGAGGGAGGCCACGGTATCGAGGAGTACATGAATCAGAAGCTCATTGCCTTTGGTGGGATCTGAGATGACAGACTTTTGTACACAAGCACTATGTATTATATCCGTTACCTGCTGTCATCAATTCACGAGAATAGCGAATGTATATGAACAAGAAAGGGCGGTATATGCGGTTACAGATTTACAACTTCGCCTGGTAACGGCCCTCCTCGATGACGGGGTTGACGAGTGTGCCAATACCGTTGCCCAACCATACCCTGCAGTCATCACCGTTCTTGAGTACAACGGCGGGCTTCCTCGCGAAACCAACACCCTTAGGCGTTCCGGTCAAGATAACCGATCCAGGCTCGAGAGTGGTTCCCTGCGAGAGGAAAGAGACTGTTTGCCGGACATTGAAGATTTGGTCGCTAACAAGAATAATTGGTTGAGTGTGTGCTCTCTCTAGGGCATGAAGCAGTATTATTACCTGGTGTTGCCGTCCTGGAGAACTTTTCCATTGAGCGTGCAAGTTAGTGGGATATCCTGGGGATTGGAAACAGCGTTATTTGACACAAGGACAGGTCCGAGAGGGGTTGTGTTGTCTGTTCAAGTTCATCATATGAAGCCATATCTCATATTGTCCGAGATATATAACTTACCGAACCCCTTAGAGAATCCCCACTGGGAAGTTGTCAGTTGGTGCTTACGGAATGACACCTATAGTAACAGAGATGAGACCAGGCAACCTTAAAACCATAGTGTATAACTTACATCATTGGCACCAGTATACCCGAGGACGTAGTCGAGAGCGTCCGCTTCAGTGACGTCCTTGGCCGCCTTTCCGATGACGATGGTGAGTTCTACTTCGTAGTCAGAGAGGTGTTCTTCGACAGGCTGCGCAACCTTGGGAATGAAGATTGGTGCGTTGGGGCCGATCATCGACGCCAGGGGCTTGTAAAACAAGATGGGGGCGCTAAATCCAACGATATTTGGAATTTTGAATGAAACCCAGGAAACATTGGATAGTGTCAACTTACGCAGGCTTAGCCATGTTTGTCTCTGCCTGTTTTTGATCTCGTCAAAACTCTAGTACTACATGACTCGGTTTTAGCAGGACTTACTGCGTGGTCCGAGTAGTTGAGACCCAGGCACCGAACGACCTTCGTCTCTTCGCGAGAGAGAGGAGAGAGAAGCTTCTCAACTGTCAAGATGTTGCTCGTAACACGAGCAGCAGGGTCAAGGGCGGACCCAGAGATCTCATAAGCTCTGATGGTCTGTTTGTTCCATGTAGTGATGTGCATGGCCCGGCTTCAAGCCGTGGGCCAGGCCAAGCCGGGCCCAAATAGGCCGGGCCAAGCCGGGCCAAAGTGATGGCCTGATCATGGCTTTGGCCTGGCTTGGAATTCTGAAAAGCCAAAGCCGGCGGCCTGAGCCGCGGCTCCTGCCCTCTATGAAGTCAAGGTGCTGTCGTCTCCTCAGGTATGCAAGTTGACTTGTGTGTCCGCAAAGATCCGTCCCTTGTAATGCATAATTCTCTTTTCATATCCAGCAACATTACTGAGTGCATTGACCGTGGCAGCCGGCCGGGTCTTCTTTCTCGTCCGTGTAGCTGTCGGAGATGTGAATTATGACATCCCGAAGGCTGTTGGCCAAGCGTCGGCGTTGAGTGAACTTACAAAGTATGGAATTAACATGATATCTAGCATTACATAGGAGGTTCCTCGCCTCTTCTCACTTGCCTGTCGTCGCACTAGGTATGTAGGCTGTTTCTATTCTCTTGTATCTCTTCTCACTTGTCTGTCGTCACACTAGCTTTTAGTTTTCTCGTCACCTGCCCTTACAGTTTTTCCCCCTTCCCTTGGCTTGTTGTTCAACCTCCTCTGAACCGGACTGAACCAGACTGTGGCAACACCAATGTCATTATCATTGAGTTACTCCCGGAGTCATGACTGTCGCACTGCCTTGTCTTTACCTTGGCCAATTCCCACTGGCCCATCACACCTCTCCCACTGCACAGGTGAGTACTTCAAGTTCATATCTTAACCCATACTTGCAATTGTACAATTACAGTACTCGGGCCGCGGCTCAGGCCAGAGCCAAGCCAAAGCCAGCCGTCGTTGGCGGCTTTGGCCCGGCCTGGATCTTTTGCAAGCCTAAGCCGTCTGAAGCCAGGCCAAAGCCGCGGCTTTCAAGCCAAGCCGGGCCGGAACATCACTAGTTCCATGCAGCAAGACCAACTGCACGTCACCATAAACATGTAGTCAAGGAAGTACAGAATGAGCCTGCAATTTACCATCAAGTCTAGGGTCGACCGGCTGTCCGATGTGGATTTGCGCGGTCTCTGCGGCGACAAAGCGAATGAGCCGCGTCCATTGCTGCAGTAGCAATGCCTCTTTATGAGCATACAAATGCACCTGAAAAGATACATGTTGTACGTACTGTTGGGATGGGTGCCATGATAGTTAACAACAAAGACTGGGAATGTCTGGGAATGCGCACCTAAGCGTAGAATTCGTTACTTGTACCCCACAGTGGGAGGCTCAGACTTCATGCGGTCGTAAACTTAAATGCGCTCCTCCGAATTTCCGCGTCACGCCCCAGTCACGTGGCAGCGACGCGGTAGGCTAAAAATGGCATAGACCCCAAACCATCAACGAGGGAAGTCCTGCACAACAGAATCATCTCTTCATCAATGTCGTCAACAGTGAGCTCGATGAAGACGACGCTGCAGGATGCTTTGGACGACGTGAGTGATAAGGGTGTTCTTTAGGATTGGTTCGGTCAGTGACGACTGTTTACTACTACAGGTGACCTCAATACGTTCATCGTCTAGAAGGCGGAATCGAGCTCTAGCTGTTCTTGAACAGCAGCTTGCGCTTGCATGTGTGCAGTCCTCTGATGACGATACATTAGAAACGTATCTGAACCTCCAAGATGCTTTCGAATCCAATGGTGAGGAACGACCGATCGACCTGTTGCGTACCTGTCTAATTCGGATATAGTTCCATCGCGGATCCTGACTTGGATACAATGTACGACACCTCAGCTAGAACTGTGCGCAAACAAGAGCTCCACCAGTAACTGTGCAACCCTTTTCTTCCCCAACATCACTGCTGACTGAATCATAGAGGAGCGCGATGCTGAAATGAATACCTCGTGCTCCCAGTTGTACCAAGGTTTGTCAATAATTCAAGGAGTCTCTCTGCACCACAAATCAAGCAAATCTTTTCTGGGTCGTCGATTCTCCCTCGAGGTTGGCTGTCTTTAGTGAAGTTCTTGAGATGATTAAAGCTCATCGTCTATCGCAGATTTTGATCGAATTATTGCTTGCTTCTCGACACACACCGATCATTGATGCCTCTTCGGGGGAAGATAGTTCCCGACCACCAGAAAATCCTGCACCCTTCATGCATTTGACATCTTCTGTCTTGGATACTTTGCTATGCGTTCTGGTTGATTCTTCTCCAGCGCTACGCGCTTTTGAGGAAGTGAATGGGGTTCAAGCAGTGGTAAAGATCCTCAAACGAGCAGGAACACCACGCGAAGTCAGGTGGGTTATCCGTTCCATTTGCCATGCAATCACTGATGTAGATCCAGAATGAAATGCCTGGAGTTTCTCTACTTCTATTTGATGGACGAGACTCCCACACACACACGGCCTGATGAAACACACTCACTACCCTCCTCTCCCGTCGCCACCCGGCCTAGCACACCTCTTCTACGTCCTGAAAACAAGATGTTTGCTCGTCCTGCATCTGGCGCCTCGAACATCTCCTTTGCGTGTACCTCTACCAGATCGTCATCGAACTCATCAACCTCCTCGTCCTCTTTCTTCTCCGTGTCATCAGGTTCATCGATAACTACAACCGCTAGCGTCGAGAGCATCCACACACCTTCGCCTATCAAGAAGTCATATTCGACCTCCGCATTCACTCCATCGGACCCACGCACTCCTCCTAGCTCGCCACCTTCGACAACATCCAATGCTAGAAAAATACCCGCGCCACTGCAGTCACGCCCGATGCTCATGCTACGGAAGGAAGTGGATTATGAACCGTTGAGCCCCAAGAAACCCAGAGCGTTTCGACCAGGTCTTGGAGTCACTGATACACCTATCCCTGCCACGCCTTCTGTGTCACGTTTTCGAGAGACAATGAGTAGCAAGACCTTCTCATCAGGTCATGCTGAGGATATAGTGGCCCGGTCAAGTAGGCATGACCGCGTGCGTACCATTGATGAGAAGAAAGAAATACTAGGGAGCATGCTTGGGAATGTGGATGCTCTCGTCGATGGTGTGAGGAAAGCAGGCATATGGGGGCTTGGCTAATGCTCTCGATGCTCCTCTCTCATACCAGACGCTGTCTACCCAAAAACTTGCGGAGTACATTTGGTGGTGTTACAATATTGACATGGTTATGCTTGGACACTGATGCGATTGATAAGGACGCTAAGATGCTAACTAAGAGCGGATTTGCGCAAACTCTGTCAAGAATTTCTCCTGCGCGCGGACAACAACCTTGACATGGTCGAGGGAAAGCGGTTCCTTTCTGTGTATTTTCATGAGCAACAGGGAAGTAAGCACACGCACAATAATGCTTACGCAGAAAGTGCTAACGCCTGGGCGGTCCGGACAAGGTTCTTGATGGTGCGTCCTGGAAACTATATTTAATTCCGATAGGCAGGATGACAAGGGTATGCTGACCATTGAACGGTTTTTGCGCCAATGCCTCCAGATCTGAGAGGGAAACATAACAGCGTGGTTCTTTGCCATCGACGTTGACGAACTCTTCAGGTTCTGAGCCCCACAGTGGACACCCAGCAAGCTCGAAGAACTTTTGCCAGATCATAAGGCGAGCCGAGGCATCCAGCTCAGGATATTTGATCGCTATTTTAGATTGAATTTATTTCAAACTGATGTGATATAAATAGAGGACGAACCGATGGAGAACCTCGAAAGAAAGGCGTCATCAAATGTTTGAATGCGATTTGTTGTCAAGAAGAGCACACCGCGGTGGTACTCGAAGACCTTTAACGCAACAGAGACCAGTGCGTTACGTTGCAACTACAATAGAATGAGAAACGTGTCGTAAAATCAATGTTGGGTTGCAAAAACGTACGTCGTGGATACTCCTCTGTTCCAAGAACACGTCAGCTTCGTCGATAAGTACTACGGCGTCCCATGCGGTAGCTAACTGATAGAGCATTCTTATGAGATCCATGGCAATTGTACATTATGGCACCTACCTTCAATATCTGCGAAAGCTTGTATTCCAGCTTTGAAGGCTCTGTCGACAATTCCGGAGAGCTGACGAGGTACAAAGGCCTCTTGAGGTGTTCAGCGACAGCTTCAGCCGTAAGTGTCTTTCCGGTTCCAGGAGGCCCATGAAGCGCTGCGATCTTACAAGAATAACATCAGGTTGGAAGCATTGAGTTGCACAGGAAAACTTACCAAACCTCCACCCTTCCCTGTGATGACGTCTGACATAAGGTGCTGCGACGTGTTGGCATTCTTAGTAACATCGACCAGTCCCTTGATGAGGCACTGCTTGACCATCAGCAGCAGCCGGACAATGCATAGAGAGCTATTGCTTACCTTAATGTCATCGTCTATAACTAAGTGGTCCCAGGCTTTCTCGTCAAACCTGATGTCATCAATATAGTCAACGTGGAATGATTGCCATGTCTATGGTGTTCGATGTGAGTCATTCGAGCTACGCTAAAGGAATTCAGCTTACTTTTCTCTTGAGGTCGAAACCATTCACAAAAGCCGGAAGTTGATCTTGTTTCCCCTCAGGAACGTCAGGGATCTTCTCGTCTCTGGGACGATGTTATCAAATTTACTAGGAGTTAAGCAATGATCGCATACGGGTTACGTGTATAACCCTCTTGCTCTTCGAATGCACGCTCATCGATGACGATTCGACTCTGTGGGGTCGAATGGATAAGCTCGTTGCCGTTTTAAAAAAGAGAAGATTACCCCGTCATCTAAGCACATAAATTATTAGTCCGACGGCAACGTGAAAAGGGTCAGACACACATGACTTGTAATGGAAACCACCAGAAAATGATGCATACAACTTCCCTCGGGCTAAAATGATGTTCAGAACTTCTGTACATCTGACAACGAGCATAAGGCCTCGTACCGATTAGCTTGGCGCGTACGTCGTCTGTCATTATTTTGCAAGACAACTTCGACAGTTCCACCGTTCCCTAAACTATCGTGAGCTCTCATGAAGTGTAAGCCCAAGAAACACAAACATCGTATTTTGGAATTGAGAAAGAGTTTGTCTTGTTGATGTATTTGCAGCCATTCCACCTCGTTGTCTCACCATTCAGATAAAATGATCTGCAGGCGAGTGGTGAGAACCCAATCCTTCGTAAACAACAAGACTTACGTCAAGTCTTCATCATAGTATGCGCTTCTGAGCGTAAATCCGGTCTGCAGCATGGTTAAACAGGCAGTTACTATCATATATGATTACTCACCAAGTCATCATCCTGCAGAATATAGTACTTATTGCCCCGCTCAAAATAATATTTGAGCAAGTCGAAAGCAATATGCCCGTAAGAGAGCTGAAGCTTGAGTTCTTGAACTCTATAACCTCGCTGTCAACCTACATGTCAGAACAGTATTTAAATGTGCTCACGTCGGTTCAAGTTCCTTCTCTATCATACCCAACAGGACGCCTAAAATGCTCCGCCACGTCCTCGAAGTACCGCAGGGCATCTTCCTCGGTCTTATGCACTGTGTTGAGTGAGACTGTCAAAGAGAATATCATATTATGATGGCTAGCACGTACCACCCAATGCATCCATGCAACCCATATCATTTGCCTTTTGCTTAAGATCTTCACCAGCCAAATTTGAAGCAAGAACATCACGGACGTCCGCAAGATTAGCCTGAAGGTCATCTAGTTTCTCAAAAAAATCCAGAAGAGAATACGTCGGGTTTTTTTTGAAGAAACCACTCCCGATGGCGTAGCTACCAAGGCGACGCTAAGGTTGATCAGGCAATAGTTGATATAATAATCTTACCGAAGGAAATCAATCAATATTCCACTGAAGTGGCTCACGACCAGTTCAGGAGGTGCTGGACGAAGTCTGTCAACACAGGCCTACAGTAATAGTCGCTGAAAAAAATGCGCACATTTTTCACCCCTATATCGGACAGTCGAGATAGAAGTAGTTGTTCAGATCCTCGCGCGGAGGGACAGGCTTGATGGACGACGGATCATATAGTCTCCAGCCGCGTGCAGCACTATCCCTGAGTTTGCATGTAAGCGAATAGTCAGAGCGGTCAAACAACTTGGTGCAGACCACTTCTGGAAACGCCGCAAGTAATGATCCTCAGCATTCTGTGTTTTGCCGAGGCTGACTTTATCTTTTGAAGCTGCCTAATTTGTTCGATTGGCAAAATTAGTCACCCAATGCACTCTATGATGAACGCAGTGAATATGCGTTACTGACCTTGGCTCCAGTAGCGTGCTCTGCTACATTCGCGCCTTCGGATGTATTGGGATTTTGAGCGTCCTGGGATTGAACCGTGTCACCGTCAGATATGACTGCAAGGGAGGAAGAATCAGGCATCATGGATGAGATGTGGGCTGGTAAGTTTGAGAGGGGAGTGTACTATGGAAGGTGTTTAAAACCAATTCCAGCAACGCCACTCATCGAATGGGGAATTCTACCAGATGCACGCATTATGCACGCTTCATCGAACCTTGGTTCCCACCACTCAGGGATGAGGGATTCGAGTCAGACAACATAACAATACTAAGCTTCTGATACGCAATGCATGTTCGTTCGCTAGAATTGGGGTGGTAGATTAGGATCTTGTGGATCACATTGCACCCGAGCCTTTCGAATTCGCAAGGCATTAATGGTCCAAGTTCCACTCAAATGACTGTGCGAGCTGATTCGAGTCAACAAAAGATAGGGGCGGATGGGCAAAACTGTTCTGGAGACGGTGTAAGTCCGCGTTAGAACACAATTAATTCACCTACATAGTCCAGACGTCAATTTGTGACGGCTACATGCCAAAGTGAGAGAAGCGAGGGATGTATAGTATATGTACATAGACAAAGCATGCGGCGCTTGAGCGCGAAAGAAAAGATATTCGCCATCGCGAAAGAGCTACTTCCGATGCCGGTAAGGATAATCACCGTTAATCACCAATACCGCAGCGACCTGCATTATAATCAATTATTGCACCACCAATCATCTTCAACTATTCTTGTAAGGAGACTGATGAAGTTGATGAAGTTGACGAAGTAAGGAATTGTAATCAGACGACAAGCATACTTACACAGTATGGCAAGCGTGGTCCAAAGTTCATCGAAACTTCGACCACGTTTGCGATCGAGTTCCTGATTGCGCATTTACTCGTGGACAACTCGTGGAGGGAGTCATGTATCCTATGTGTCAGAATGCAATTCTTTATCTCGGCCGCTTTTCCGAGCGAGGGGAAATGCATACCTGCGTGGACTTGATGTCCGTTCTGGCTAGGCAGACTATACACGAAGGTCATTAAAACGGAGAAACAATCATCCCAGTGAAACAGAAATGAGAACGATATATTCAAGTTAATCAGGATGAAGACCGCCAAAATAAGTGCCACAAACATTTGTGTAAATTAGTCTGACAGTTATGTAACAGACAACCTACTTTCTAGAGACTCCCGAGTCCCGCGGGCTACCAGGAGCAAGACCGTCAGCATGACTCACGCCGTACGCCTAATATCCTGATTCCTCTCGTTAAAAAAGATCGTTTGCCGTAGCAGCGGTGGCCCGGGACAGAGAAGAACAAATCTATATAAAGAATTGAGCCGAAGGACGATCCCCGATCCTGATTACACCGCAGGCTTAGTCATACATGAGCTAACGCAATTCGATTTCTTTCTCGGATCACAATACGCAACGTGCACTTGAACCACCAGCCTCAACATATTTCATCTTGGCCGAGGCCTGACCAGCAAGAACTTGAACAAATGGCCCGTTTATTTGTAATAAGGTCTGTGCTGAAATCACTTGATCTCGTGCAGCCCCTCTCCGCGCCGCACGCTTACAAAAGTCGGGCTCGGGTACGAGATTGATGACTGCATTTTCCCGCCATTTTTGTACCATCGACTGACATGTTCTTCAATTATCATAGGACGACATCACTAGCCATCTCGTTGTTTGGCGCAGTATTCAACTTCGCTCTTGCAGCGCGGCTACTAGGAGCTTGGCGGTCATTCAAATGGGAACCAGAAAGCGAGTGGGAGAGCTCCGAGTATTCCATAAGTAAGGATGGAGTGCGCCTCGTGTGGGCATTATTGTGCGCATATTTTGCTGCGGCATCGGCCATCTGTTTCTTTGGCCTGGCAGGTATTGTCCGAGTGCGTTGAGTTTTTGTCTTCCTTTCTTGCCAAAATCTTAAACGATCTTCGCCAGGGCAAACCATCATTTGTGCGCATATATCGTGACTACATCGTCGGAGATTTCGTGTTTGGCACGTTGTTCGCGGCCATAGGCTCTTACGCTGCCTTTCGCCCAACAGTTCGCTCCAATGTTTGCGAGTTGTTGTCACGTCAACCAGACATGCTTCGGGACTTCATCGACTTGGGGTTGACTTTGGAGAACTGCGAACCGTGGTTTGAACGGGGAGTGTTCGCGTTCATGGTCATTCTGATTGTCATTACCGTTATTCGCGTGAGTAATTTTCGCCTTAATGGTGGCGAGCCCCAAGGCTGAGGGTTTGATTATCGCAGCTTCATTTCGTGTTGGCTTTATCGAGTTACTATACCATTCTCGTCCGCCGTCAAGGCTTCCATCTGCCATCACACACACCTCACCATTCGCGTGCTAGCGCTGCCGATGGGAGCCTAGAGCGGATATATATCCTCCCAGTTCGTTCATTGGCAAGTAAAGCGCCTTGCCCATCCGGGCTCGACCTACAATATGTAGATGCGCCGGTTTATGCCCCAGTCCCGCTCACGCACGTTTCTCCGCAAGTCGCGGAGGAGTTGCTTGCGAATGCAACTGAAGCATGGATTTCTCGATATGACTTAGCCCAACCTGTGCGACCGCACAACCTCTCACTGGCCCGTCATCAGTCTGGGGACTCCTGGCCGGGAGCAGGCCAGACTGCTGACTTTATTTCGCTGGAGAACAACAAGGCATGAGTTCAGGACTGGGATGATAGTGACGGTATTAACTTCTGACCTGGTGCGGTGGTGTCTCTGGTTCTGTATGCTCTTACTTGTATTATTGCGTTGATGAGCTGTCGCTTTTTGCAGATTTGTACTGTAGTTCTCTCAGTTATTCGGAATCAGAAGGACCAGTGTCATCCTTTTGCTCGTGGTGTTCAGCGCGGAAGCTCTCAGTAGTACTTACCTGAATTCGGATTTCTGACATAATTGATTTATCCAGACTCCCTTCGTTCCGCTTCTGTTGCCTCGTCACGCAGCTTGGAATATCTCCTGCTTTCCCGAATGCCTGTATCATCCCAAGCTTTTGGGCTCATGGTTGCATCTGGCCCCCGCCCGCTCCTTATTTACTTATCGTGACCATTGCAGTGTCAAGTTGTCATGGTGGAGTGGTGTATCTGCGACTGTGTTCCTGCGTGTCGCAAGCAAGGCAACAAGTGGTACTGGTGAGACCCTACGCTTAGTACGCTACGACAAAGCCTGAAGGTCACTGAGTGGCCGACTAATCTACGGCAAGATGGGCATCATAGGCGATGTACATGTTGCTGTCATGGACTAGTAAACTCTGGACAATTCACCCACAATCGCGGTGTACACCTTATCGGACATCCTTCCTGATGCACTAATTCATATTTGAGTAGGCAGGAACTATTTGTTCGTCTACTTCTCGCTCCTGTCGTGTAGTCACATCTATGACACCTACCGCACTCACATACATATGCGGAAAAAGCTGTTGTATCAGCACAACGAGGTACGAGGCACAACGCCGCTATACTTCTCACGACGGCTCTCCCCGCTAATGATGAATCCGCAGCTTAGCTGTTTCTCATGACTACAATCCCCCCCCTCTCTTACTATGCTGAACCTAAAAATATCGACTGACATCTTATATTGGGTCAGCCACAGTGAACAGAATCCCGGTTATCGCCCCGCGCAGTCATTAACAGTCAGGCATCAGTTGTCATTGCCTGCCGCAGTTCCCGGTGTATGTAAATGTGTGTTGTGTAATACTGGTGATTTCGACATCTTCTATTTCGCGATTTGCGAAACTCGTAAGCCATTGAGAGTGCACGCAACATCTTTACCCAATGTCCGGCCTTTGAGGCTGTTGCTTTGCGTCCTATCCTCTCATCGGTCTGATTTTATTAAGCAGTTGGAGCAATTCTATTGGATACCTCCTCCGACTTGCACTGTTCAACGGTACACCAGGGAACTAGGTGTAAGCGTGGCTTACGCATATGACGCACTGACGAGCATGCTGCTTAACGATGATTGGACACCGCACTCTATTTGTGCCTATTTACTGTATACCTACGGGCTCCTATTTATACAGAGCTCGTAGTATCGTATTACTTATCGTCTCTTACCCAGAACCGAATCATATACGCTTCTACTCGTTACTCCTGTCTGAGTGTTGCTACCCCGGTAGCCTTCCACTTTTTTTTAACGACCTAGTTAGCTGTATCAACCGTCTCTACCGTATTTCCCAATCGGGAAATAAACCGAACGACCGACCGTCCCTTGACCATACCGATTCAAGCTGTCTTATCTCCGTTCGCTACCGTCCGTCGCTGAACCGTTGGTAACCCGTAGCCGCAGTCGACAACCACCTATCCCCTCTGTCGTCTCTGCACTACCAGAAAATATATCCAGCGAAGAACCTCGGTCGAGGTCAACGACGCCGAGAACACCAAGAAATCATCACAAACGTCGTTATACGACGGACTCCGACTCTGACTCTTACCCTTACGCCACATATACCCCCACCATGTCTACCACCAAAACTGCGACTGTAGATCAACCCGCTCCAACTAAGCCCCCATTCCTGACACCAGGAGATGTCACGCCAGAAGTACTGCGCAAGTGGGAGATGGGCTGTCGCCAGTATTTTAAGCATAAAGAAATCCCCGCAGCGGAACAGGTTGGTAAAGTGGCGTGGGGGATGCAGGAGACTTCGATTCAGGAGTGGTACCTCAATGAACAAGAGCGCATGGACAAACTGACCTTCAGTGCATACATGGCCGAAGTGCGCGCCTACTGGCTTCCTACGGACTGGGCCGACGACACACGTCAGAAGCTACTTTCGTCTACTCAAGGGAACAGGGCGTTCAATGACTGGGCAGTGGAGGTTCAAAGTTGTAATGCGTTATTGCGGGGTACCCCTTCACATTTGACAGAGCTTAATCTACGATACCACCTCGAGGCGCACATGCACGCAGACCTCAGACGAGAGTACAGATCCGAGAACGTCGCCACCATAGCGGACTTTCGTCTATGGAAGGAGAAGATCCGGAAGCTTGATGAAAAGCGTCTGCATGCTCTCGCTAACTTGGAAGCCGCGTTTCAGAAAGAGAGGGTGAGGAATGGCGGGGAAAAGAAACTCACCTCCTCTTCGCAGTTCAACGCCAAAGCTGGACGTTCTACAAACAACACGAGCGGGAAAACGGGCGCATTCGTGCGTGTACCACCCCTCACAGAGGAAGAACGCACCCTTCTCCGAGAGAACGACGGCTGTTTCAAATGTCGTGAACCCTTCGTCAAACACTCTACCGCTACTTGCGACAATGGCTTCCCGGATGGCGCTACCTACAAAACCATCACTGCGGCAACCATTGCGGCAAAGAAAGCCAAGAAATCGTCCAAGACTGTCGCTGCCGTCGAGGTAGCTAACACCGTCGCTGTTGTAATGCCCTCAGCGGCATTGGGTAACGGTACAGACTCAGACGAGTGCGTGGCCCCACTAACTACTCCCTTACTTCTGTGGGATTGTCTCATCGACGGTCCCACTTCATCTTCTACTGTGAAAGCGCTGATAGATGATGGTTCGGCAGCAGTTCTGATTGACGAAAAGCTCGTCGATAAACTCGGTCTTCAACGCCGAAAGTTACACGCTCCCATGCCCTTCAACGTCGCACTCTCGGGAGAAGAGAAGGACTCATTTCTTTTATCGGATTATGTCAGACTCGCATGTATTTCCATTGACTCTCGCTTTACTTCACGCAGTGTACGCGCTATTGTGGCTCCGAACCTCTGTACACCTCTTTTACTTGGAGGACCCTTCCTCCATCACAACAAGATCGTTATAGACCACGAGCTGCGTACATGCACGGTGAAGGATCAAGACTATGAACTGCTGAAACCGTTACCTCCGCCACCTAAGTTTAAACCTTCGGTGGTACCCTCCCCTCCGAAAATGAGCGAATATCGTCATGAGGTCTTACGCGAGCTCAAATATATCCTGCCGGAATACAAACAGCTTGTGGACGACTCGTGTGAGCCAGTTAATGGTGTGGACATCATCGCTGCGATTCGTCAACGCATTACCACCCTCGTCTCCGCTGAACAACTCAAACTCCGCGACACCGCGTTGAAGATTGAATACGAAGACCGTTTTCCTGCTGATATTCCGCACAACGACTCACTCCCCGATGACGTTCAATTCAGGGTGCGTCTTAAAGACGCGAACAAACTAATTCAACAGCGTGGTTATGATTGCCCGCGCAAATATCGAGACGCTTGGAAGACGCTGTTAGACCAGCACGTCTCCGCAGGACGACTGCGCCCCTCTGATAGTCCTCACTCGTCCCCAGCATTCATCATCCCGAAAGCTGACCCTACAGCTCTACCGCGTTGGGTCAACGATTTTCGACAACTGAACATGAACACCGTGCCTGATAATCACCCGTTGCCTCGCATAGATGAAATCTTGCGCGATTGTGCCAAAGGAAAGATATTCGGCAAGATTGATATGACTAATTCGTTTTTCCAGACTAAGGTTCACCCGGACGATATGAACCTGCTCGCAGTGCATACGCCGTGGGGACTCTATGAATGGACTGTGATGCCAATGGGCGTACGCAACGCACCTGCAGCTCACCAACGCAGGATGTCGACCGCACTACGTCACCTCATAGGTAAAATTTGCCACGTCTATCTAGACGACATCATCATTTGGTCACAAACGCTGGAGGAGCATGAACGGAACGTTCGAGCAGTCCTTGATGCGCTACGTGCTTCTCATCTCTTTTGCTCGCTGAAGAAAACGTCGCTGTTCAATTTAGAAATTGACTTCCTCGGTCACCACATTTCAGAACGCGGCATTGAGCCTGACGCATCTAAGGTTGCACGTATTCTAGACTGGCCTACACCCCGCAAGGCAAACGACGTCCGCGCCTTCCTAGGACTCGTCCGTTACCTTGCTAATCACCTTCCCGACCTCGCGGATCACGCACGGATTCTAACACCACTGACAACCAAGGGCGCAGAACAAGAATTCCCCCTCTGGTCAGAACAACACGCCTCCGCCTTTCAAGCTATCAAGGACATCGTCACCAGCCCCAAGTGTCTCACCACTATCGATCATGATAACCCAGGAAATAATAAGATTTTCCTTACCTGTGATGCGTCTGACTACCGCACTGGCGCTGTATTATCCTGGGGCGAAACATGGGACACGGCAAGGCCAGTAGCTTTTGATTCTGCTCAGCTGCGTGAGGCAGAACTAAACTATCCAGTACATGAGAAAGAACTGCTAGCTATCATTCGCGGTTTGAAGAAATGGAGGGTGGAACTTCTCGGAAACCCCATCCAGATCTACACCGACCACCGCACGCTAGAAAACTTCGTCACACAAAAAGGTTTGTCACGACGACAAGCGCGCTGGGCGGAATATCTAGCACATTTCGACTTCGAAATCTCCTACCTCAAGGGAGAAGAGAACACCGGAGCAGATGCCTTATCCCGTTTACAAATCGACGATGAACTGGCAACTGTGGGCTCCAACACATCAGCAGCCGTCACCTCCGCACTTAGTATCACGCTCGACGACTCCTTCAAGAGGAGCATTACTCAGGGTTATACGGATGACCCGTTCTGTCGCAAGCTCACTGCTCTCGTAGGGTCCCTCCCAGGACTTGAACAACAAAACGGACTTCTCTTCGTGGCAGGTCGCCTCGTCATACCTCGCGTTAACCCCCTACGCGAACAGCTCTTCCATCTCGCACACGACGCTTCAGGACATTTCGGGAGTGATAAGACCTACGCAACCTTACGCTCGTCTTATTATTGGCCTAACATGAGGAGGGATCTCATTGAGTCATATATTCCAAGTTGTGTCGAATGTATGCGTAACAAATCGCTGACTACTTCCATTGCAGGTCCTCTACATCCCCTGCCCATCCCAGACGCTCGCGGCGATTCCGTTGCCATTGATTTCATTGGTCCCTTACCTGAAGACGAGGGATTCAATATGATCGTCACGATGACTGATAGGCTGAATGCCGACTTACGGATCATCCCTTGTCGCGACAACATCTCAGCAGAACAGTTCGCGGTCCTCTTCTTCGACAACTGGTATTGTGAAAACGGATTGCCGCTGGACATTGTGTCGGACCGTGATAAGCTCTTTCTATCACGCTTTTGGAAGTCATTACACAAACTGACCGGCATTAAGTTAAAGCTCTCCTCGTCGTACCATCCTCAAACAGATGGCGCCAGCGAACGTTCTAACAAAACGATCAATCAGTGTATTCGCTTCCACGTCGAAAGGAATCAAAAGGGTTGGGCCCGCGCACTACCCCGCGTTAGATTCCAGATCATGAATACGCTCAACGCGAGCACAGGCACCTCCCCGTTCCAGTTACACATAGGACGCTCACCTCGTATCATTCCTCCGTTACAACGCGGGATCGTGGACGACAACACCGAATCCCAAAGAGCCCGTGTTCTATTAACACAACTCCAATACGACGTGATGGAGGCGCAGGACAGTCTGCTCGCAGCAAAAGCCGCACAAGCAACGCAGGTTAACAAACACCGTACCCCCGAGCTCACGCTGAACGTCGGGGATAAGGTTATGCTATCCACGAAGCACCGGCGTCGCGACTACATGCAAAAAGGTGATAAACGTGTTGCTAAGTTTATGCCTCGATACGACGGACCTTATACGATCCTCGAGTTGCATCCCGAAACTTCCACCTATACGCTTGATCTCCCGAATTCACCGAACATATTCCCAACTTTCCACTCCTCCCAACTGCGTCCCTTTCACGCCAACGACCCCGCACTATTCCCTTCCCGCGACTTCCCCCGACCTGGACCTGTCGTAACCGAAGACGGACAAATGGAGACGTTCATTGAGAAGATTGTCGATGAAAAGCGCGTGGGTCGAGGAAAGAGATATCTGGTACGATGGGTTGGGTATGGCGCCGACGAAGACGAATGGCTCCCTCGAAGCTCTCTCGAGGACTGTGAAGCCTTGGATGTTTGGGAACAGTCGAAAGGAAAGTAGATGCATTGGGAGGGTGTAAGCGTGGCTTACGCATATGACGCACTGACGAGCATGCTGCTTAACGATGATTGGACACCGCACTCTATTTGTGCCTATTTACTGTATACCTACGGGCTCCTATTTATACAGAGCTCGTAGTATCGTATTACTTATCGTCTCTTACCCAGAACCGAATCATATACGCTTCTACTCGTTACTCCTGTCTGAGTGTTGCTACCCCGGTAGCCTTCCACTAGGATCAGTCAAATTAGCGCACAGCTTAACCTAGGTCTTGGTATGCATCAACTTGTTGAACAGATCATTGTCATCTGGTCCGCCTTCCTCGGCGCTCGTACCTCTGGTTCCGACAGCTGAATAATTGAATTTCGACGGACACACGACGATCGGCATTTGTTTTGAGCAATGCCAAGCACTGCACCATCAATGTCCAAGATCTTGTGATTTATCCCGGATTCCCGGGCAAACATTTTGAACTTCAAAAAGTGACTCAGAAATAGTCAACTTCTTCTCGCCACTGATGCCTCGGCACCTGCAGTGGCCCATACATCAAGGCCCTGGCCGAGACTCCGGCGACCGGAAAACGTCATCTTGGTAAGTAAAAGCTGACGAGATTAATTGAGGAAGGCCTTTCAAACTTCAATTCTAAACTCACTTGTCATCACCTAGATGTTCGATGAAGTTCTCTTCGGTGATTGCCTCTGGAGGCACGACGCCTGGGCGCTTGTAGGCGCTGTCTTGCTTGTAGAACTGTTCGATCAGAGATCCACTTGCGCCCGTGATGTGGAAGTACCAGCGCGCGGTAACTCGTGAGTGATATGGCTTCATCCACGCTCGAAAAAAATTTCGTGAGGCACAAACGTACAAAACAATCTACTGCGCAAGCCAGTCCCAATACATCATTTCGTGACACGTGTAACAGATTTCCATTGACAAGACGAGCCGCGCAGCGGCAATCACTTGTATGTCATGAACGCAAGAATCTGAATCATAGGTAATCGTGCCTCTTTCAATATCATCCACTACATTTTGCTGAAGCGCTGACCGCTAACCGATTACTCCCTTGGGACCAGTCCCTCAGGTAGAAATCCCTCCTGACTCGTGACGGACCCGCCTAGCTTGTGCTTCCGTGTATAGATCATTCAACAGTTGGATTTCGTCGATGACCCTTGACGGCTGCTCGCCTTTGGCCACAACTCGTAGACAGCTACTAGAGACGACGTAAACCTTTTGATCAGGTAGATTCGCCTCCGCAAGATTCGCCTTCACATTGCGGCGAGTTTCATCGACGAGCTGCTCTCTCGCAGCCATGTACAAGGCTGACCGTTGCGACCGATTGACGTTTTCATCATCGCTTTCATACCCCATCTCCTTCATTATGTTTCGGATATGTTGGTCTGCTTTTGAGCGGACGATGTAAGTGGGGATTTTGAAGCGCCTGCAATTGAGGAGAATAGCGATGTCGGTGTGGGTGAACCGATTATCGAACAAGACAACAATGCAATCAAAGACGTAGAGCCCCTGGGCGTTGAAGTATTGCCAATCTGGGATCCTGATTGTCCCCGCTCCAGGAAGGTCGTACCAGACATGTTGGCACCGCTCGTCAGGGTCTGGATATCTTCCCACCGTCCGGGTAGTCTCTGTGACCCCTGTCCGAGCGGAACCAGCTGCGCGGTTACTCATACCACGAAATGCATTAACAAGAGATGACTTTCCCCCTCCAGCCCTCCCAGCAACCGCGAAATGAAATAAATTCTCCTGATACTGAATCCTTGCTTGGGCAGCGAGAATTTCTTGAGGGGTCGGTGTTATGACAGGCTGGATGCCCTCCCTAAGCCGCCCTTCAGCGTCTTCCTTGGCGGCTGTAGCCTCGCGAGCATCATTCTCAGCTGCCTTTCTTGCCGCCTCTGCTTCTGCGACGGCTTCATCGGATTTCTTCTTTTCTTCTTCGGCTGCCCTCTGAAGACGCTCGGCGTCTTGTTTAAAAGCTTCTGCCGCTCTTCGAGCTTCTTCTAGAGCAGCTTGAGTACGCTGCCGCTCAGCCTCAGCTTCTCGGGCGTTCTTCTTGGACTCCTCCGTTGCAAGTCGCGCAGCGTTTTCTGCAGCGAAGCGGGCTGCATTTGCAGCTCTCTCAGCGTTAACCATAGGCCCTCATTTGCTCCTGAGTTCTCTGCTGTGCAGCTGCTGCAGCCGACGTGGCTGCTTGCTGGAACTGGAATGTCCTACTTTGCATTACTCCAATTGCTTGCACAAGTTGTGCCACCTGCGCGTTCATACCGTCGAGGTCTCGGATGGCCCGATCCCGCTCTTCCTCAGCCAACTTGCGGGCTTCGATTGCAGCGTAAGTTGGGTTGGGATCGCTGTCGTCAGAACCGAACAGCTTCGACGCTAACCAGCACCCTCCGGCCACGACGAGTGGTACCCACGCCATTATGTTGTCTGCGCAAAGATGTCAGTGATCGAGCAATTAAGAAAGGAAAGTCAGTACGATAGTTTGCTAGCACTGAAAGATGGATGAGAACAATCTTCGAATGACTCGATGGGCTGTCTTGAAAATCCGGCGGAGGAAGGTGCTGCTGTTATATAGATCACATCCCCCTGATACTCAGTTCTATGTTGGCCTCGCAGCCACAGCTCGAATGGGTAACCCTTACCTTGGGTTATGGGGGGTGCTTGACCGCGCTGCGCGCGCGTTTTGGAAGAATACTCGTGCATGATCGTCGCAAGCCAAAACGGAAACAGGTCCTTCTGCAGATCTAGCGATAATCATATCACAAACGTTTCGGAACGGCGCGTTTAAGGTATGGAGGAAACGATCGAGGCTTGGCTTGTTGTGCAAGTGCAGGTGGGCGCGCGACTCTGAGTCCTGTCGGTTGAATGCCGTCCAGCAAGAGTGAGGTATAATTTTAATCGACGTACTAAAGTTTCCAGTTCTTCAGCCTCAAGACAGGAAACGGCGGTTAACGTCCGTGGAGTGCCTCCACAACTAGTACTAGTAGGCATGAGACTAACCACTTGGAAACATTGTTAGGAGTAGTTTTGCAACTCAGCGCTTAGCAGAATATGGTTGGAATACGTAGCTTGAATTGGAAAGTGGCACTGCCACACTGATCAAATAACTTCTTGTCGCAGTTTTCACTCGACTCACCATGTCGGCTTGGTGATAAAGGGCAGATGCCCTACAAATCACTTGTACTCATAACCTAGTAATACACTACATGACGCCAACGACAATGACAACGATCGACGCGCTGATGTGGAGACCTGGGAAGACACTCTTCCTGACGTCATGATCCGGATAGGGACGTCGTAGGGGGTGAACGCACCTTACTATCGTACTACTCATGCACTCCTGCCTCCAGATTTATGAGGTTCTTCGGAACATTTTTTCGGTCTTGAACGACTATGAGGACATCACGCTTGATGTTCAGCAACTATCCGGAGTTAACGGTGTACATGTTCGACGCCAGACTCTCGCACGTCTAGCTAGGACTTGTCGCACATTCTCGGAGCCTGCTCTGGATGTGCTATGGGCTCACATAGATACTCTTAGCCCTGTAGTAGCATGTCTCCCCAAGCACGTATGGTCTCGACCGGTGTCACATGGTCGTGCCGGTGGTTCGGTGAGTTCTATGGTGCTCCATGATTGCACCGTCTCACGTCGCATGCAGAAGAAAATGTCACTGTACAAGATAGATGGGTGTATTCTGATCACACATTGGTGGAGCATCGAGAAATTCATTACGAGAGTTCGAGCTCTTGGGAGACCTGGACGAAGCATCGTGGGTGATATCTCTCCAGAACTCGCACATGCCCTCTGCGGTCATCCCTGGCCTTTCCTACTTCCTCGTCTTGAAAAACTGATCTGGACGGACAGTACCTATGAATCCACCCACCTCCTTCGCAACCTTCTCAGCCCCACCCTAACTGAGCTTCATCTACACTCGACGGGCAACTTGTTTATGCTTTCGGTTATATCATCCCTGGGAGCTACGTGTCCCCTTATGAAATCATTCTCCACCACTGGCTTGGGTTCAGCCGCATCCGCCCCGGTTTCAGCAGCAGTTGTATGTGGCTGGCACCAGCTCAAATCCCTTAGCACAGAAGCCGTCGATGGCTCCGCCTTACTCCATCTCTCCACTCTTCCATCCCTGGAAGAATTGGAGCTGTCATTTTTATCACCGAATAGGGGCTCCTTCAACTACAGCCTGACCACATTTTCAACCCCTCTTCGCCATCTCACAATCCGCACGCAGAGTGCCGAGCTATGCCTGCCTTTCCTCGAGGCAATGTGGATACCTGCGAGGAGCGTATCCATCTCTCTCGGTGACATTCCGCGATCTTCCAGTAATGCAACATTACTTTTACTCCTTGCCTCTCGTGTAACAGCGGAACAAGTGCAAGCTCTCTCACTCGACTTGACTTGTGATTCGCTGCTTTCAATCACCGAAATCATACCGCTGTTCTCATTCCGTGCGTTGGAAGAACTAACGCTACCATCAACCTCCAGCAACCTTACTATCAACGACCAAGACCTCATTAGAGCCGTGAAATCGTGGCCCAAGCTCAGAAAATTACGCCTGGGCGACGAGGGCATGTGGATAACACCAGAGCGTCCTCAGATCACCCTGGATGGGATTGCCAATCTGCTCTTGCATTGCCCAGACTTATGCGCTCTTAGCATTGCCATGGACGCCACCTCATACAGCGTTGTGACGCCTGATGTACCAGGGGGCGGGGTAACCAACACTAAGATCACCACACTCTCCGTCGGGGCATCGTTAATCAATAATCCGTTGGCTGTCGCCGCCTTCCTCTCCTCCATCTTACCAAACTTGCAGAATATTCTGTCCAAGGTCGACACCAACTTTGCGCCAAATCAAACGGAAAGTCGACACGTGAAGTGGGCGAGAGCTGCAACGTATCTGCGTGATGTGCATATGATCAAGAAGCAGGAGAGGGCTAGAGTAGGGATCGTCTAGGTTCGTGTGGCCCAGGTTTATATTCGATGGGGAGAGTCATTCGAGTCGACAATAGCAGATAATAGTAGTCCCTAGCAATCACTTTTAACGCAATAATGGTGTCGATGGTTTTTAGCACCAGAGGATTAGATACAAAGCGCAATTTCAAATTTACATAAAGGTCTTTCGACCGAGAGGCTGGCGAGAGGGACCAGTACTGGGAACCCTCAAGGCGCCTCCTCACAAAACTTTCAAAAGAAGATAATGGCCCAGGTGCGCGAGCGATCTCCTTCGCCTGAGCTTTCTTCGGATTCGCTTCTGAAGCGATTAAAAACGACACATTCCTCGTTGACATCGACCGACCACGAGTTGCATTTCTATACTGGTCTCTTTAGGCCAGAAAATGTGCAGCAACTTAATCAGGCTTACACTGATAGTGAACCGTTCAAATATGCGATTGTCGAAAAGCTTTTCCAGGACGATCTTCTCAAGAATGTGAAGGACGAATGTATGAACGAACTGAGCTTTACCGAGAGGGAGACAGACATATACAAGGTGAAGCCTCCTCGATCCCAACTCTTCTAACTATGTGTATCCGACATCTCTTTCCTAGGTCAATCAAACCGGGGACCTTGCCTCTCTGTCGTACCTCTCTGAGGCTCAACTTGCACTTTTTCCAAACCTCCTTGCTCTCCGCGATGCACTCTACTCTTCAGAGTTCCGCAAGTTCATCCAGGCCGTTACTGGGTGTGGGCCACTCTCTGGAACGAAGCAGGACATGTCTGTCAACTCGTACACGCAGGGGTGCCACCTGCTCAACCACGACGATGTGATCGGAACCAGGCGCGTATCGTACATCCTCTATATGCCACTGCCATACGGCGAGGAGTGGCAAAAAGAATGGGGAGGTGCTTTAGAGTTGTATCCTGTTCAAACCGGCGCCGACGGGATCCCAGAGCCTGAGGCTGCACCATGCAAAGCTATCCCTCCAAGCTGGAATCAATTCATTTTCTTCGAAGTGCAACCGGGAAAAAGCTTCCATTCTGTAGAAGAAGTGGTAGTAGGAGGAGACGACAGGACAAGGCTTAGCATAAGTGGCTGGTTTCATGCAGCACAGGAGGGCGAGGAGGGGTATCAAGCTGATCAAGCAGCACCTGAGCTCAAAAGTTCACGCGAACAGTTGGTGTGTCTTGGAAGATGTATTTTTTGTGCATTCATCTCATCAGGATTACTACAGACATCCAGTTCTACCACCTTTGTTGCATACTCCGACTCAGAGCCACTCCATCCAGATGCACCGCTCCGAAAGAATATATCTCCTACCTCTCAAAGTTCCTAAACCCAGTTTACCTTCAAACACGCACGATGAAGGCATTGATGACACGTTTTGTCGCGGAGTCAAATATTGAACTTCACCATTTCCTTTCCGCGTCCCTCGTATCGAAACTTGAACCTGACCTGCGTGGGGCAGACCAAGCTGATGGTCTTGATGGTGAGACTCGTCAGGGGAGGATACCATCGCACAGTGCTGGCATATCTGGGGCGTGGTCTGCGCGGGGTCCACCGCACAAATGGCGCTATTGTACGCTGCAAAAAACAATGGAGCTCCCACGTGAATCAGACACAATCATTCGTCAGTTGCAAGATGAAGTTTTCCCAAGCGACGCGTTTCGCGCTTGGCTAAGCATCTTGACGAATTTGTTGCCGCTGAGCTATGCTGTAGAGGCACGAAGGTTTAGACCAGGGCTTGGACTACACGCTTGCAACGAGTGAGGGGGTCGAGTCGCGATTGGACGTAGTGTTGGGCTTGACGCCACAAACAGAAGTTGAAGAAACTGAGGCGCGCTCAAATGGCAAGTCGAAGGCGAACGAAAAGGACGAAGAGTTGCATGGCTGGCAGGCTGGGGAGTGGGGAGGATGGGAGGTAGGCCCAAAATCTTCCTCATCAACGTTTTGCTGGCTTATTCGCTATCAAGTGTTACATGGCACCCCATGACGAGGAGGATGATCCAGCGGTCTACCGTTCCGGGTCAAGCAAAAAAAACCAAGGCAATGATGCTTCTGGCTCGCAAGACCACGACGATGCAGCAGGAACCGGGGAACAGGAGGACGAAGAGGACGAGAGCACGCTGCTAACTGTTCAGCCTAGCTTTAACAGACTCCTTCTCGTTCTGCGGGACGAAGGCGTCATGCGCTTCGTCAAGTATGTTTCAGCTGCTGCTGCAGGCTCTCGATGGGATCTTTGCGCTGAATTCAACGTCGGGATGGTTCAGGATGACGAGGAAGAGGAAGATTCATGAACTGGAAAAAGTGTATTCGGTATGTCCATATAGACAAAGGAATTTTGCGATGCTATCTACCGTTAGGGTGTACAGTGCTGTGTCTCTCGCTATCCTTTGCTATCGTGATATCCTAGAACACGATTTTCTGACCTTGGCTGGGTATGATAGCAGCAGATTCACGCGGCGCTTGGGCCAGTGCGGCACCAGGTTTCGGGCGTCCTCGAGCCCTGTCACCTTTTATATGGCGTGGACCCTCCTTTTGGTTCCATCGAGGTATTGATTCAGCATCATCTTGTTGTGTGCTGTGTTCTTTCACATCTTCATCGCGCCTCCTTGGGCGAGATTGAGATCGTGGACGCGACTCAACGTCATGTTGCCGACCACCATGTCTTTTTTCTGGACCGCTTTTGTGTTCACTTTGTTGTAATCTTGGACCACCGCCTCGACGGACTGCATCAGCAGAGGCATATTCCACAACTAGATCTCGACCATTGAGACGGTGGTTGCGGGGATTTATCAGGGCAGCAGTTGCATGATCGGTGCTGGTAAAGTCAAGAAAGGCAAATCTAGATGCTTCTGTTGGTATTTACATGCGCCTTGTACGACAAAGCACTCACCCTTTACATGCACCACTGTCTTCAAAAGTTCCCATGCGGATCTTTCGTAACCAAACATCTTTCGTGACATTGTTATCCTCCCCGGCACTAACCTCAGCATCATTTGCTTTAACGCCCTTTCCAGCTTTTTGCGGGTGTCTATGTGCCTCGAAGAGTTCACGAATCGAGTCCACTGTAGTATCAAAACCAAGGTTTCCGAGGAATAATGTTTGTGCGGGAAGTTGCTTCTGTACACGCAGAATCTTCTGTTGAGTCTTTGTCAAGCCGGTTGCTGATTTGCCTGCAGAGGGACCCTTAGGGTCCTCTTGCGTTCCCGCTGGAGGTGCAGTGATGGGACGGCCCACAAAATCATTTCCTACATATGCGCAAATGCGAGCTTGAACGCTAAGTGAATAGGGTAAACCACAAGCACACATACCGTCTTTGACCAGTAAATTTCGACCGTGAAGCTCTCGTTCGGACTGAGTTATGGCTGTGACTTTAGCATCCGACGTAGCAAAGTCAACGTAGGCAAAGCTACCTTGTCTTCAGTCGACTACGCATTTCGCCAGGGAACAATTTTACTCACCCCATATTCTCTCCTTTAGTTCCCTTTTTCGTGGGCATGTGTATTCGCGTGATCTCCCCGACACCATCAAAGAAATCTCGCAGTGTATCTGGCGTAGTCTTGAACCAGAGATTGCCCACCCAGACCGAATTCTGACGTTTCAGCTTGCTATTGCCAGCAGGCTTCGAGTCCTTCGTAGAGACACCAGCTACGGAACCATCCGCCGCCTTTCTCTTTTTCGACGGCCGATCTTGAGCTTTCTGATCTTTTTTCTTCTGTCTGCGTTTTTCGGCATGAGACAACGCGACTACCGTCTTCTGGGACTGGTACGATATCTGTTGTTTCTGCTTCGCGCACTACATCATCACATTCTTCGGTAACTCTCTTTCTCTTGACCGGTGGTGGGCTAGAAGAATCTGATGAGGACGCCGCAGATGACATTTTGGAAGTAGATTTTCAAAGGAATTACAATTTGAAAGTCGTGATATGAGTAAATCATGTGACGACACACGTGATAAGAACTCAGAGTCACGCGATTCCATACCAACTTGTATGCTTATCACGATTTACTTATCAGTGACAATCACGTTTGCTACATCGTTCATAGTCAATAAGTCCAAGAAAAACGCCCAGCGATACGTCTGTTTTCAGAGTCTACATACATTGTCCATTAAAGGTGTTCTTGCAATTAAAGGGTATCTTAAACGTCTCTGACTAGGTCACCAGTAAAGATGATATCCTGCACCTTCTACCTGTCCTTGAGTCTTTGCAGCAGTCTTCAAATGGTATAGAGATAGAGGTTGTTTACTGTGACATCAACTAAAATTGGATCAATCAGGGATCTCGCGGAAAAGATGAAGACAAGTACCTAGAACGCGCCAGTGCTTTGGCCATCGTGTGAATGTTCCTCATTGCCCGACCTGCCAAGTATTGTCGTGACTGTCTACAAGACAGGTGAGGCTACTTACCATTGACTGCAACTCTGGACAGCTCCTCAATGTCTCGGCGAGATATATTGTTGCCTTCCCCTGAGAGCATATTGGACCACATGGTTTGGCGGGAGTCGGCGTCTAATTCAGGATACTGGATAGCTGTAAGAGTAACGGGTGAACATGACATTGATAGAATAGCAGATAAAACCTATACTCATGGCAAAATGCGACATGTATGCGGTACATGTAGTTCTCGCGGTAACAAATACAATACACCGGTGCTGCTCAAAGAATTCGAGTATCGTCGAGATGCGAATATGTTCCTCCATCTGATCGAAGGTCAGGGTAACACAAGGCGCAGACAGCCAATACACACTATTGGCTCGTGCCTCTGAGTCTGCATGAGAATCTGGATGCAAGTTAACTCATGACGAATAAAGCATGCAAGATACCGCACATCTCCATCTTCGATCAATACTATGGCATTCCATGTCCTCGCTGCCTGTGAGGATGGTGAATTTGCACTTAGATGGGCAGTATTAAAAAAACATACATCCAGACGGGATGTCAACGTGTCCACAAGCAAGACGGTATCCAACGGAAGAGAACAGGCTGAGAGGGAATACAAAGGCCGCTTGAAATGTTCTGCAATGGCTTCAACAGTGGCGGTTTTGCCGGTCCCTGATGGTCCATGTAGGAGTATGACCTGCCAGCGAGACGTCCGACGCCATTTTTGAACGAACTAGTGAATCGACCTACCAAGCCTGCTTGTTCTTCATCTTTCATCACTTCCTTACTGAAGTCGAATGCAGCCACGACTCCTTCGACGACATCCTGCTGTAATGAGCAGCCAAACAAATATTTAGTTGTATGGCCTCACCTTTGAGCTCTCATCGAGCACAATGTGCTTCCAGGCATTTTCATTGTATTTTATTGGCTCGATTTCATCAACATCGAATAAGCCCCACGACTTGTAGCGAGCCAAGTACTGTCAGAGGTACTCGGATGTCCACTTTGTGTGATTACCTTGCGTTCCAGATCAAAACCTGGCATGAATCGCGGGAGAAGAGCAATATCATCTTCGGGCACGGGCAGGATATCATCGTTGTCTCGGGCCTTGCTTCTGTCCCGGAGAAGAGGGAATGGGAAAGGGGTGTCATCTCTGGTCGTCAATGAGATTACACAACGAATTGCTGACAAACAATTTCTTACGTATGTTGGTAGCCGAATGTGTTCCAACCTAGGCGGTCAACCATGATCCGTCGCTGTTGGAGACGACAGGTCAGTGGGAAGCTATTCACCTATCTCATGATCGGGCGCACTCCTCTGTCTAAGAGAGGTAAGGTTAACTCAATAAACCGTCAGCAAATAGAGAACGCACGAAGTCTGTGATGGATCCCCACTAGGGAGGCGTACTTTCTGCCGCGCTCTAGAGCCAGGGTTAACGCGGGACATTTGTAGGACATGTACTCTTACCCGTAAGTCGCGCACATATCTCAGATGTCATCTCGGTGGTTCGGAAATCAGCCAAGATCAACGACCCCTGATTGCCATAAGTACGACGAAAGTAGGATAGTATCGGAAACAGACCTCAGACAGCTTAACCATTCGACCTCGCTCGAGCGTAAGCCACTTGGTCCCATTCCAGTATGCACCCTCGCCGTTAAGGCTGAATATTCTGCGGAAGAAAATGGGGAAAAGTCGTGACCACAAGTGACATTTACAACTTACTGGTCAAAGTCATCGTAATAAGTTGAGATCAAGCGGAATGCATCCTGTATGCTTCATCTATATGAATATCTCGCGGAGTGTTATTGGTTCTCTTACAAAATCATTATTATCGTCGATGTAGTAGTACTTCTGATTCTTCCGGAAGTAGAATTCCAGCAGATCGCGTGGTATGCGACCGTGTACTATTGCATGTTTCAATCGTTCGGTTCTATGGGAAATCAGATACCATCAAATGCAAACACAGGGCATATCGCACATTGGTTTGAATTCTTCTTTAAGCAAGAGTAGGAGGATTTCAAGCTGCTGGACTGCGGCCGTAAGGTACGTGCGCGCGTCACCGTCTGCCATCATAAAAGGCATAAAATAAGTCTTCATAAGGAGTACGAGCTACATACCATGTAGACCCTCATGCGCACACCCAAGCGCTTTCACACTTCGTACAATGCCATCTTCATTGTTTTCTTCTAGCAAAGCCGTACGTGCGTCATTGGTGCGACTGTCCAATGCATCTAGCTCCAGAAGCAGCTCGTCGATGTGGACTTGTGGATGTTTGCTCAAGCATTCACCCCCCACAATAGAGCTGCAGAAGATAATCATTCATCATCTGATCAACTGAGTGCGTAAATAAGCCGTACCGTAAGCAGGCAAGTAAAACGGGACTAAAATCACTGAAAACCAGTTTTGGTTTCTCTATATACTGATACATTAATCGCAACTATGTAATACCTGAGGGCGCACCTTTGTCTGTCTTCCGTCGAACATTTAGATAGAAACAAGTAGGCTCTTGGGTGGCCACACGGGAGGTCTCTTCGATGTATTCATAGGATTTCCAGCAATCATGGAGCCAGTCCCTAGAATAAATCAATAACGATCACCCGATTACTTTGACTGGAGAGTGTGAACCATTGCTGCCATCGTCGGAGGAAGCCATTCTCTTGTCTCTCGGTTACGCCGGACTTGCATTCTTCAAGCGTGACAGAACTTGACGTACTAGGGCTGACTGGAAGCGGTATTAGTGCTTCCTTGATTACAGGTGAAGACATGTCCGCAGCAGGAGGTGGGGAAGTTGTCGACGTTTCGGGACATGCCGACTCGGGAAGGGGTTCTCTAATCGGTAGCGGGGACTCGGTGGTATCGGCTGAGGGGATAGTTTGCTTGAGTGGTTCCTGTATGTTAGACTTTTCGGACATGTCTAAAAGAGAGGAAGTCGTCTGTGCAATCGATCAAGGCGTCAAACTAAAAGGTGCTTACTATCACTTAAAGCACTTTATACTCTCATGTCAATGACAACGGATTTGTCACTTTTGATGTCGTCGTGTGAACGGACGATTCTAGCGGCCATTTGCTGGGAAGCATCGATCCTCACTTGTAAGCACAGGTTGAACCCTGGCAATGAGGCATTTGTACTGGGGTGCATTGCCGAAGTTCCGTTTGAGATGTCAAAATCCTGGGGAAAGAATTCGGTCGAAAATGGCGATACAAGCCCACTTGCACAGGAATGCTTCATTTGCCAAGGCACTTCTCATTTTACTACCATTGGGTAGTCATAGATATCTTGTCTGTGGAGCTGCACAAAATGTTGATAAGTGTTCGGGGACCATAATTCGGGCTCGAAGCTTACATTTTGAGCTTGATGTGACGTTGGCCAGGACAGCCTTGTTTCACGCGAGAAAACGGATATCTGCAAACAGCCTGAGGATGTGAAGTTGAAAGTTGTCGAGTGAAAGTCGAATGACACGCTCCAAAACGTCATGAACAAGTTCCAGCTTCGTCAGTTTGCTCAGACTTGTGTGGGGTCCGAGTTCGAAGTGCACGCGGTTCACTTGGCTATCGCATATCAAACTTAAAGTTGCACTACTAGGAGCTATCAATTTGCTATCGATGATCTCGGAGTCTCGGTTCGGCCGCGGGTGTGCAGGATTCTCGGCCAGCGCGTTACTGACTGGCCGGTAAACCTCGGTAAACTGTGTTTAAGCATGGACCGGTACATTTGGGGTATTTATAACACTAGCGCACGACGGTACCATGAGCATCTCATAAAAAAAGAAAAGAAAAGAAAAGAGAAAGAACGACCCGGTAGGTTTAAGCGTGCGTGTACGTGGTGGAAAGAGAGAACGCCACAGCTGGACGTGTGGTGCCGGTAGTACCGTTCCTTCTGCAGGCACACCTGCAGGGGCGGCACCCGTGTCAGCATGTCCAACAACATCCAAGACTAGTCGGAACATTCTGCGCATTGACACATGACCGCGGCGCCACCATATCATCAAGATGTGATATTGCGCAAGTATTGCGTGCGCGAGTGCCGAGAAATCCGGTAGCACCAATGCTAGCGTAGAATCTCGAATATCATTAAGGGCATATTCAACATTAATCTTACAGTACAATATGAGACACCAGATAGTCCGTCCAAAACAATGTCACTGAATCTTCCGTCTCTGAGCTTCCTCCATCACACTCTTCGGTCCGCGTTT
This sequence comes from Suillus lakei, assembly GCA_016628065.1. NCBI lineage: Eukaryota > Fungi > Basidiomycota > Agaricomycetes > Boletales > Suillaceae > Suillus > Suillus lakei. Next base: position 221,708 of record JABBWA010000062.1, on the reverse strand, counting down.
CGCCATCGCCCAAAGGAAGACGACAACAACGATAGCAAACTGAAACCACAACCACAGCTCCAGGACGAAGGAGACAAACCTTCGCGGCCGAGGCTTTTTTCCCTGACGAAGGGAGACCGGCGAAGCAGATCCGGTCTTCGGATCGTCATCTGTGGGACTGCAGGAAAGGGTATGAGTTCGATGGCGGTTTATGCTATCCACGAACTCGTTTACGAGTCTTTGAGGGACTGGAGTGGAAGGGCGGACGAGATCAACTGAGCTCTCCCTCCGCGGGGCAGAAAGAAGTGTCGCTTCGAAGCGACCTTCAGTCCAGTGGTTTGTGCGCATGCGAATGGTATGCGACTTGCGACGCTTCTTGTCTGCAAGTGTCTCCATGTGCGCGTTGGGCGGACTATACGTCACGGAATCAGAGTCATGAACACCTTGCCATGTACCTGGTTGCAAGCTAACTTGCTCTGCAAACAAGGTGGGAGATGTGAAGGGAACTGAAATATCACTAGAAGGTGGAGGAAAGGACGGGATGTCGTCCGTAGAAGGCGTGCCGGGATCCGGAACGCCGACAGCGTTGCCAGCGGATAAAGAAGGAGAAAGCGATGTAAGATCGATTAAACTCGGTGTGCGAAAGTGGTCGTTCCCAGGACAGTTACCCCATGCAAGCCCTAACTCATTGTCCAGTGTGGCGGGCAATGCCGCAGCGAGAGGTGATGATACGTCCAATTCTTCGGGGGTTACGGATTCCGCGCTGGGCTGAGGGACGAAAGGAACGGGCGGTAGACCGGGGATAATCAGCGAATGTACAGACGGTGGATTACTGAGATCAGATACAGTTGGGGGATCAAATAATCCAACAACAGATCGACGAGCGCGATGATGTGTGGGTAGAGGGAAGAGTTCTGGAAGTATTGCGTGCCGCATACTACTCTGTCTGTCTGGTCCGATGCCGCCATCAAAATCAACCGAGGAATCCGCGAGCATAGACCGACGGAGACTGGCAAAACGAATCGTCTCGTCTTCCTCGTCACGTTCACTTTCCTCGTGGACACCGGGATTCTCATCCTCAGCCAGCCAGTCAATGGTATCGGCATCGCCAAGGCTCTCATAGAGGAGCCGGATGCTTGCAGCATCTCTTTGAACCGACTGCAGCGATGCCGTGGTTTTCGCTTGCTGCACCGTTATTTGTGAATTAATCTGCTCAAGCTCGCGAATCTTTTGAAGGAGTTGGGACACAAGTGCATATTCGGGCGATGCCGGGACTGGCGCCTGAGCAGGAGGAGGATACTGGAACTGCGGGAATGATCGAGAGAGACCGTCGTATAAAGACATCTTTCTGGATCGCTCAGAAAGCCTGTTATCCACAGGAGCCGGACGAAAGACGGCTTCAGAAGCATGTCGGCGTAGACCCTGCGATGGAAACTTGTATTTCCCTGACCTGCCTAACCCGGTAGATCGTTTCGAGATCCCTTGAGACGCAAGTGTCCCCCCTGGCGCAAAGTCCCGTACTTCACCGTCACTTGTATCACTCTCGCTTTTACCCCGTAGAGCACGGACTCGCTCCTCTCTCTCATGTCGCCTCTTTGACGCTTCCTCGGACTCGAGGCTGACACTAACAAGTTTTGCCTTTTCCTCGAGCTCGTCGCTCCTGGCACGAGTTTTGTCGAGCTCCTCTCGAAGCCCTTGAATCTCTTTCTCCAAACCGCGCAATTTTCGCCGTCCCGCTTGATCAGTTTGTACAGATTCAGATTCGAGCTTTTCGAGCTTGGAAAGGAGCTCAGCGTTCTGATCGGATAGTAGAGCAAGATCTGCAGGGGAGACAGACACTCGTCTCTGCGACCGGCGAGAGCGAGATGCACTAGTGCTCGCACGGGAGGAAGAAAGATTGGTATAATAATGGGGGGAGTGTGGAAGAGGTGTTCCGGGAGTAGCTGGAGAGGATGCCGAGGATCCGGATGGAGAGACAGACGCCGATGAAGCGGGCAAGCGGGCGAGAAGTGCCTTGTGCTTGTTCTGGAGCTCTAGATTATTTTCGTACAATGATTTACAGACGGCTGTGGTGACGCTGAGTTCTACATGGGGACTTCAATTTCATTCCATTTCTCTAAAATAAAGCATCAAACGACAAACCATTTTCTCGGTCTTTGATGAGTCCATCAGCTTTCAGGAGTAGCTCAGAAAGCTCCTCGCGGGACCTTCCATTCCAAACTTGAGGATGGTTGGGGATGTCGTCCCAGGCGGTGATTGCAGATGCGACGTTGAAAGACTCTTGTTTCAGTTCCGAGGAGTTATCCAGAGGATCATGAAGAAGCGATGTAGCAGCGTACGGAGGAGGCGGGGAAGTTTTGACGTGGGTAGAAATTCTCCGTGCCCGACCTGGTGGTCGTGGCCGAGGAGTGGTGGTCACTGACGCAGACAGCATATGAGATAACTCAGAAGGTAGATATAGACAACAGATATGATTGCGGTCAAACAGACAATGTGCGGGGCCGAAGGATGATGGTATCTGTCAGTCAACGTTCGGGTCTAGCAAGTGCTTAGCACTAGGAATAAAGCGAAAAGAGAAAAGGAGACTCAGTGATACTTCTGCAGTGTTTTGTGTCCCATGCATATGAGACTTGTATGAAATAGCAGAAGTTCGGCTTAAACTAAAATCATCATCCACATTCAGACTGTATCATTGCAAACTGCTAGTAGCTGCTGCCCGTCATGATCACTATAAATGAAACGCCATCATCAAGGCCGCCTGGCGAAATGGCATCGCGTCTGACTACGACTACGTGATCAGGAGATTGCAGGTTCGACCCCTGCGGTGGTCATTATTTTTTGCATGATTTATTTCATGAGGAAGGTGGAACTACTTGTTTCTTCTGATCCGCTGAAAAAACCGACTGAATGGGATTGGGGTGGGATGACTTTCCTGGGATTCGTGGAGACTAGTTTTAAGTTACGTCGTCTCGCATGACAACGTAAGGAACTTTGAAGTCTATCTCACACTCGACGATACTTTTAGATTACTAATGCACGAACTCACTTTACGAGGAAGCCACGACCAAAATTATTTCATTGCAGCAAGATAAAAATATTGGCAAAACACCTCTGGCGGATTTGAACTGGAATATCAAACCATCAAAATAAGGGTGACAGCGGCGCTCCGTGTTAATCGACGCATCGCATATTTTACACACCAGGGTCCAACTCGCCCAACAACATAGTACCATCCTTGCTGCCAGTAAGAACTGTAGACATGTCAGTAAAATTTAGTCAGACAAACGGTAATCCTTACTGATGGGCTCTTTTGGGTGGAAGTCTACACAAGTGACTGTGCCCCTGTGCCCCGGCAGCTAAAAACGATGGTAAGCCACACCTAAGAACCACCGAATGGCCAACACGAACCTTGTACAATACGCGCCCACTGTCAACGTCCCAAACACATACCATCCGATCCGCACCACCGACTGCGACCCGTTGTCCCCCATCGTCCTTGCTCCATGCACCCTTTAAAAGCGTATTCTCAAACCCAGCCGGAGCACCTTGCAATACACGGTGTATCCTCGATGGCGAGGGCGAAAACGGGCGTACATCGTGGATGACAGTATGCGATGAGAACGAAGGCGAGAGGAGGTAGGCACCATTAGGTGATAACGCAAGCGACGTCGGCGTGTCTGTGTGTCCAGTCAGCGCATAAACCTGCTCGCCCTTGCGCAGGTCGTATACATGAATCTCGTTGTCTAGCGCGCCAATGTAGAGGTTCTGCCCATCCGCGCTCCACGCAACGCTCGTCGCTGGGCATCCGAGTTCAAACACTGCAACACTGTTCTTTGAACCATCCTCTCCACCCTCCCACACTCGTACCGTTCCGTCGTCGGAGGCGGTGGCAATAAGCTCGATACCAGCACCGCCTGCCATAGTCCGGTCCAGCGCGTTGATAATCCCGCGGTGAGCACGAATTTTTCGTGTCCGCTGGCCGGTGGAAACATCCGTAAAGGATAGAATTTGGTCTGCAGATACCGTATAAAGGAGCGGTGAGAAGAGGGACCATTGAAGGTCGAGGATGGGTGCTTTATGGTGGCTAGAGAGGAGGCCGTAGTTGGTATTTGGTGGATAAGTCCTCCACAAAGCTGTATTTCATTCGTGAACAGTTCGCATAAATCACAGAGATGTCACGTACAGACGCTTCGGTCCGCTGAGCAAGCAGCAATGTTTTGCCCAGTAGGGTCAAATCTACAACTCAGAATTTCCGCCTTTGAACTCATGATTAATACACCATTCTGTGGACAAAGTGTTTACAAGTCTCACCGAGTGAGACCCACTCAAACTAATGATAGGTGCCTCTAGGTTGCTCGTGCGCTTGACGCTTCGTATGAGACCTTTGTGTCGCTCATCGTTGCCGGACGAAATGGTAATTTGGTTTCGAGCGGGAGAGTTTGAGCGCGCTCTTTTGATGAGAGTTCCTTCTGCAGATGGGGGTGGAGAGGCGCCTCGTTTTGACATCGTGACAGGGTGCAGACAAAAGGATTGGAGTGAGTTGTAGACGTCAATATCTGGATTGCCAGTGAATGTGAAGTGAATAACTGAAGCGGTCACGTGATCCCTTGTTTTTTTGGCGATACCATTCCCAAATTCCAACGAGATGTTGTCATTGTCGACATCGATGATATGTCAGACCACTCTGAAAACTTGCGAACGTGAATAGCATACATCAGAAGTGCTCCAAAAGAGCACAGATATAACGATCGCTCTACTGTGTATGCCTGCGCTGCTGAGCCGCCCACCTCACAGCATCCCTCCGCCCCTTCGTGACATCAACTCCAAACCAGATCACCAACGAGGCAGCCGTACACAACGCAAAGAGGAACGGAAACCCCTGCCAGTTGTTCCCCGTCTTGTCGATGATGACCTGTATGACATTGGGCCCTACCATGGACGAGGCACGGTTAGACAGACCGAATAGACCGAAGAACTAGTCGGTGTAAGCGAATACAAAGGGACGAAAACTGCGAGAAAGCCAAAATACACACCATGTTGTCAAAACCCGGTGGACTGAGCTCAGCCATCATTGTTAGAGAGTACGCGTAATAGGGTGCCTGGAAGAGGCCAAACATCACATTGTATGCCCTGACGACAGTATAAAAACACAACAACAAAAACGCAGAATATTGACAAACCAGAACTCCCAGACGTTGTGGAACCTGATGTACTCCTCAGAGGGATGGCATGGATTAAGTTGAACAACACCGACCCAAGCGTTTCTGTCCATATTCCAATCATACCCCATAGTGGAATCAAAATCGTAACAACATTCGTGACCACAAACTATGCCATGGGCGGTCAAATCAAAAGAGCATAAGCAACATAGCGCTACACACCATTTTCTTCGTGCTAATCTTCCAATATCTCTGGATGTACCAAAAGGCGAGAGTGCTGATTGTCGAAGTGATTGCCTGAGACAACCCCAAGTATGTATATTGCAGGAACGAAAAACTGAACTTGTCGTTCTGACATATTGCGACAAGGATTCCAGTGGTATTCAGCCCCTGTCCAAGAGATGTCAGGTAAGGCTTGAGAAACAGACAACCAAACAGTACGTCTGCAAGAAGGAAGTAGGAGAACAAATACACAAAGGTATAGGGAAGATGCTTGTATGTCTTCAACGCAGCCCAGATCTAACGTTTGCGTGAGTAAAGGTCGCGGTATCTCGCTAGATGCTTACCTGCTTCCATCCAATTGTCAAGTAATGTTCACCTTTAGGCAATTCAGGGCCTGGCCTAGGTTCCTGGAAGACAACTTGAGGCTCGTCAACAGGAGGTCTGGAAAGACCAGCCAATGTATACTCACACCACCAGATACCCAGTACCACCCAATATGTGTTGGAACTGCACTATCAATACAATGACTCGAACTCGCAAGCGATAGAAACTCACACCACGACGACATAATTGTCCACCTTAGGATTGTTCGCCATCGGCAGCAAAAGTGACAAGTTCAGCAATAATGTGGTTACAAATCCGACATTACTATGAACCTGTACGAAAGGGTCAGTTTCTGATGCCAATACAAAGCCCTGTGACGCACAGTAAAAATATCAGTAATCCTATTCTTTTCCAACGACTCCTCTTGCTCGTAAACTTCAGGAGCAATCTCGCCATTTTCGTACTTCTGTCTCAACTGCCGGGTATGTGGTGTATTTCGTGCGAGGCGAGGGAATAGAGCACCATAGAAGACTAGAGTAACACTGTATGAGACGAAACCGATGATGTACAGAACCATCGCAAGGACCCATCGGTTTGGCGCTGCGTAAAACGATCAGATATCAAAGGAAATATGATATGTCTGGGAACCCACTGGTAAGTGCCATACAAGCATACTGTGCAGCCCAGCACACTACTGTGATAGCGAACAGTAGCCACCGTCCGAACGTGCCGTAGTCAGCAGCAGAACCGATAGTAGTTAACATGACCATCATGATAGCGAAACTAACACCATTTGCAGTTAGCACAACGCTGGAAACTGACTTGGTGCTGCTACCCCAGGGAACTACGCATTGGCCAGAAGCAGCATCTGCAAGGCATGAAGAGCCAGGACCTGCAACGGGATCATACCCCGCTGCTGTGGCAAGCCCCTGGAACAGGGTTTGTGTATAACCCAAACCGACACCCTGGTTGTATGACGCATGAATAACTAGAGTGGGGGATATGTCACAAATACCCGACTGACTCACATTGCCACCATTAGAGTACACTGACGTTTAGCTTGGTCAAGGAATACCATGGTAGGAGGCACGTGTGCTAGCACGCACGGTAATAGCTCCACAACTCCCTTCTGGTCACGAGCGGTTCATCCCTGTTGATGGACGGGGTGGAAATCCGGTTCGCGTCCTGGTCAGACGAGTCGTATGACTTGATGTCAATAACCTGTTTTACATCAGCGTGGAAAGCACTAGGCACTAGGTTTTCCGATGGAGACGACGTGGACATGGCGGTCGAGAACGAGCTCAATATACCGAATAAAGATGCAGAGATTCAGGCCATGTGCGCTCCGCCCTTCGCATTTAATGGTTAAGCGCACCTTATGGGGCTTAGTAGCACAGGCCGGGAATCATACTCAGGCTAGTAATAGTCATCAATGCTCACTTTTGATTTAAGCAAGCCTGTCGTTCGTCACCTTTTCGGGAAGAGAATAGAAATTGGAAAAACAGAGTTATAAACCGATACTCATAGCCCTAGATTATATATCTATCAGGCCAGTGCGAGAACATCTGAGTTGAAAGTGACACCGACTTCGAATTGGATCCGAACAGCACTTACAGGTGGCTGTGCCCTAAGTCAGGGTCTCCTCGTTTGTTTACCAAGACTCCCCGCCAGTGAGCGCTAAGTACTGTCAGGAGATAATCGGACTGCCTTTGGAGTGATTAGAACTTTGGTGGATTTGATAGGATTCGGCCTGTTCTATCCGCATCTCGGGCAACTTTATTTCCTTTGTAGTTGTCACCTGATATGATGGCATGAATCAGAAATACCCGAAGCCACTCCAAAGTGCACAGATGTAACGATCGTTCTAGTGTGTGTGCTTGCGCTGCTCAGCAGCCCACCTCACAGCATCCCTACGCCCCTTCGTGACATCAACTCCAAACCAGATCACCACCGAAGCAGCCGCACACAACGCAAACAGGAACGGGAACCCCTGCCAGTTGTCCCCGGTCTTGTTGATAATAGCCTGGATGACATTGGGTCCCACCATAGAAGAAGCGCGGTTGGACAGACCAAACAGCCCGAAGAACTAGTCGATGTAAGCCGAACACCATGAGATAAGAACTACGACGAAGCCAAGATACACACCATGTTATCAAAACCGGGCGGACTAAGCTCGGCCATCATTGTCTGGGAGAACGCGTAGTAAGGTGCCTGGAAAAGGCCGAACAATATGTTGTATGCCCTGAGAAGAATATAAAATCACGGCAGGAAAAAGGTGAATTCTTGACGAACCAGAACTCCCAGACATTATGGAACCTAATGTACATGTTAGATGGATGGTTACAAGAAACAAGAAACAAGTTGAATGACACTGACCCAAATCTTTCTGTCCAAATTCCAATCATACCCCACAGCGGAATCAAAATCGTGACCACATTGGTCACTACAAACTGTATCATCAACAGTCAGATAAACGACCGCGTGAAAAACTAGCACTACATACCATCTTCTTCGTGCTAATCTTCCAATATCTCTGGATATACCAGAAGGCGAGAGTGCTGATTGTCGAGGTAATCGCCTGTGACAGGCCCAGGTATGTATTTTGCAGGAACGAGAAACTGAACTTGTTGTTCTGGCATATCAAAACGAGGGTTCCAGTGGTATTCAGCCCCTGTGCAGAAAGATATCAGACGCGGTTCGAGATACAGACAACCAAACAGTACATCTGCAAGAAGGAAGAAGGAGAACAGGTACACGAAAGTGTAGGGAAGATGCTTGTATGTCTTCAGCGCAGCCCAGATCTAATGTTCACGTGAGTCAATTTCTCAGTGATACTTTGTTCGATACTCACCTGCTTCCATCCAATCGTCGTGTAGTGTTCGCCCACAGGTAACTTAGGGCCTGGCCTGTGTTCCTGGAGGACAACTCGAGAGATCTCAGCAGGAAGCTTATTAGATACAAGCTACAACATGCTCACACCACCAGATACCCAGTACCACCCAATACGTGGTGACACTACACATCAATCAATACAATTCAAAATCTCAAGCGACAAAAACTTACAGCATGAGGACATAATTGTCCACCTTAGGGTTGTTCGTCATCGGCAGCAAAAGCGCTAAGTTCAGCAATAATGTGATTATATATCCGACATTGCTATGAACCTGTATCGAAAGATCGTTAGCTTCCGACAACAAAACGCAGCCCCTGCAACGCACGGTTGAGATATTACTAATCCTATTCTTTTCCAGAGATTCTTCTTGCTCGTAAACTTCAGGAGAAATCTCGCCGCTTTCGTACTTCTCTCTCAACTGGCGTGCACGTGGGGTATTGCGTGCGAGACGAGGGAATAGAGCAGCGTAGAAAACAAGAGTCGCACCGTATGAGACGAAACCGATGATGTACAAAACCATCGCAAGGACCCATCGGTTTGGTGCTGCGCAAAACGATCAGACATCACTGGAAACATGAAATGCCTGGGAACCCACTGGTAAGTGCCATACAAGCATACTGTGCAGCCCAGCACACTACTGTGACGGCGAGCAGCAACCACCGTCCGAACGTGCCATAATCAGCAGCAGAACCGATGGTAGTGAATATGGCTGTCATGATAGCGAAACTGATGCCATTCGCAATCAGCACCACGCTAGAAACTGACTTTGTGCTGCTACCCCAGGGAACCACGCATTGGCCAGAAGCAGTAGCTGCAAGGCACGATGAGCCGGGGCCTGCGACGGGATCATATCCTGCTGCTGTGGCAAGCCCCTGGAAAAGGGTTTGTGTATAGCCCAGAGGACCGACACCCTGGTTGTATTAAGCGTAGATAAGCATAGCGGGCCCACTAATGCTCGATCGACTCACATTGTCACCATTATAGTACACTGGCGTTTAGCGTTGTCAGAGGATGACATGAGGGGATGCACGTGCAATGGAACGCACAATAATAGCTCCACAACTCCCTCCTGGTCACGAGTGGTTCATCCTTGCTGATGGACGAAATAACAATTTGGTTCGCATCCTGGTCAGACGAGTCATCTGACTTGATGTCCAAAGCCTGTTTTACACCAGCGTGGAAGGCACTGGGCACTAGGTTTTCCGACGGAGGTGACATGGACATGGCTAAACTGAATATACCAGGTCAAGCAGAGAACAAGCACTGAAACTGGAACGAGGTCAGTGTCACGACTGTACGGGTGAATTGTCCATTTTACTTGTTATACCAGTGGCAGATTGATGAAAGGTGAATTCGTGTCACCGTCTGTTCGAGGGGTTTTCAACACTTGTCACTTTGATATTGTTGAGCTATTACCGTGATTTCAGATCTACACTTGAGTCAACGAGGTAAGTGTTACCACACCTGAGGCCCGAGCTGTAATTAAATAGGACAAGCGTGAGTGAGGCCATATGCGCTCTCTATCTTATGTACATGTGCATGCCTTAGGCGTACCTTACTATATGGGGGCTTATCACAAGTTTAATGGTCACAAGGGCCTCCAGTTAGCAGCTGCATCTCAGCGCTCACTTCTGAATCGAGCTGTGTTCCCTTAGTAGGGCTTGAAGCCTAATGATTGCAATTGGTTATCCTTTCGGGAAGATTGAATAAAAAATCAGATACAAACTTGAAGTCGCAAACTGATAGCCCCAGACAGATCATCGACATTGGCTAGAAGTTCGTCTAATACAAAAGAACGACTATCTTCCTTCGAGTGGTCTGGCTAGGGCAGACTAGATCCATAGGGAACTTCATCCCTGGCAGTTGACGTAGTACTACATGGTAGTGCGGCCCGGCCAGTGACACAGCGGGGAAATTGACATTTTACCACCTTTTGTCGCCAGTGGAATTACATTCAAAAGGTAATCCTTTAGTGATCTGGAACGCTCTAGGCTAGCTAGCCAGGTCTAGATCTGCTTTTGATTGAAATCTTGCAAGAGGCAAAATGTTGAAAACCCATGATGTGTGAGACACTCAGACACTCAGGATATTAATGGTGGTTGCAGGTGGCTGTGCGCAAAACCACCTGTTTCTGGACCACCACAATCACTTGGATTGCTTTCGCAGCGACTCGAACGTTGTCGGATCTGACTGTGACGCTGAGAAGGTTCACCCTGTGCTATCCACATCGATTGGGCAACGTTGTTTCCGCGGTAGACGGAAGCCGAATCATGATGGTGCGTTCCGACATTCGCACTCTTTAGTTTCGGCGCAAAGACGAACCAAGCACTCCCGACAGCTTGAGGTTACTTGTCGTGCTGTGTTTCTGCCTCAGCAGCAGTAACCGCCAGCATGTAACCCCTACAAAAGCTGGATGACGGTTGTAATTTGCAATCGGAGCGTTCAACATCACGTAGTAATATTATTTGCCCTATGCTACTTTTACTGATGATTTGTATTTTTCCTTTCTAGGTGTGATTTAGCAATTGACATCTAGTACCCGACCCTACTTGATCCCCTCTCTCGTCAGCCTCCACACCCCCTTTTGTACTACGTTTTTCTGTGCTAGGGTGCCACGTTAAAGGTCGTTAACGATTCTTGATAACATCCATAACCGTACTCGGCGTCCGCCAGTAACTGCTTCAGAAGCTGTTGTTCCTCGTCTTCCAAGTCCGCTATCAGTTCTTTATCTGGCCCAAAAGATTTAATTCTCTCTTTACTCAATACCTGCTTTGCCACATGTTCCCTCCATACTTCCCAAACTCTTGTATCGTTCGGAATCATGCACTCCAAGATCTTCTTCGGCTTGAAGTTTGTAGACGATTTCTTCGACATATCGACGCCTGCGTGCAAGACGAAGCATGCACACGCCGCTTGCGACCCTCTGTTGGGGAGCGCAAATTTTGTGATTGGTGGTTCGTGGAGTGATTTCCACAACAGATCTGTCTGAATCTTCTCGTTCTCCAGTGATGACAGAAACGAATTATATGCCCAAGACACCACAAGTGACGACAGGAACATAATCTGGCCGAACAGTGTTGCTCGGGGAACGAGGAGAAGTTGAATAAGAAACTGTGACAGAAGTAGGAGGGAGCAGATCCCGACGGTGTTGAACTCTTCACCGTCGCCCATGTCCAACACGAGTTTGGCCTTGGTTATCAACGTGACATCTTTCTCTGTGCCCTTCAAGATGACAATGTCATTGCGCATCAAAAGAAATCCATCTCCCCGTGGCGCATAGGATGAAGGCTTGACAAGCTGGAAATGCAGCTTCCCTGAACCGATGACGAAGCAAGACAGGCCACTCGAAACCATGCCCACGATGATCAGCCCAAGAGCGAGCCAATCACGAACAAACGCGCAAGCGAGGCATGTTGTCAGGCTGCTGGTGATGGGTATAGCAGCACACAGGGCATGATAAACCTTCATTGTCGGTACCTTGCCTCCATGCTGCAATTTGACGTTGTCAACATCTATTATGCTCACCGACCCCGGTGCGGTTATTCTTCCGACTCCGAGCTGGATCTGCTCCTTGGTCTCCTTTGCCTTTTGGGCTGTAAGGTATGCGAGGTGTCCTGTAGTCGTCATATCTGTGCCCGAGAACACCCCAATAAAGCGTGGTCCCTCCTTCCCATCCAGCCCAAACATTGCTTCAGGCGTTGGGTTAGGTCCAGGAAATATGCCATCCCAGAATCGTGAGTTTGCCAACTGCCCAAATTTCTTGGCAACAGTGTAGCTTCCAGGAGAGTTGTACCACCCAAGCCAACGCCTGCCTCGGTAGAGATGGACAGTAGCCATCGCGGAGAGCGCTTCTTCCCCGCCGAAGAACCCCATGACACCGGAGGTGTCAAGGGTGAAGGACGCGTTGTCAAGTGGCAAGTTAATGGACATCCTGGGACAGTTAGATGCTGCACCACCTAGAATTTCTCCAACCTTATATATACATCAGAGGGCATTGCGCCGTTCCTGTAGACTCAGACTTAAATTGACCGCGACTCCTACGGACCTGTGAATTCCCGAGAATCCCAGACACTGGCGAAAGAAGAAGGTGAACCCAATTGGATGTGCATAAAGCAGTACAGCGCGTTGCGTGGGGAAGGTTGATGTGGTCCCCCTGGATCCAAGCAAGAGAAAGGGCTGCATGCTTTTCTAGTACCCAGCTACGCTTGCCTCCTTTATAAGAAGGAACGACTGTCTTCCTTCTATTGGTCTGGCTAGTACTACGGGAGGCTAGCTTGCTTCATATGTGTGCATGTTTGCCTCGTACTTAACGGCGTCCACATCAACAGCAGTTACAGAACGTGGAGCAGACCAGTCGGCGGTGTGTGGAGAGCCTTAATCCTAATTAGCCACACTGTGCAAATACAACCACACATAGTTTTTCCGACATAATTCCGACTTCTTGAAATAGTGGATGACTTTCCGCAGAATAAATATTGCCACATTAGGGAAACGTGCCGCGATGCCGCCGCTCATTTCCGGTGAGTTTGGTAATGCATTTCGCTTGCACCCCTCGAATAAACCTTAATCTATTGCGAGGGGGGCCCCCAACAGACTCTCCAGACTTGAATATCCGACTTCCTTCCGTTTTCGGCCACTAACGCCAGCAATATTAGCTGACATAATACACCTTGCTCGACGTGCGTAGCATAATCCTTCACCTCGCACAACGATACAACAGTGCATTTTCAACCATTTGCCTTGGTCTTCACTTTTTAGATGATACTTAGTGCCCTGTACGACATGTATGGTCGTGCGCACCTGCTAATGTAGTGTCTACCTAACTATGTTGCCACCAATCTTGCCCAATGCGTCTACCTTCGACCAATCCTGCTCGAAAATTCTCGCTATCCCTGGATTTAGCGTCGAGGGCTGCAGCTAGGACCTGAGCACCTTCGTCGTCATCGAAAAGTTCTGCCTCGTCATCATTGAGAAGCAGGTAATGGATTGCAAGATGGTCCGCATCAAGACTAAATCTAATGACTTGGCGTACGGGGGATTATTGTAGTATAGATTAAAATATTATTGCTATTGGAAATGTCTTTCAGACTCCGAAATATTCTATTCTGGATTATTTTGCCTACGGAAAGTCATCCAGTATGTGGTTGTATTTGGCCTGGTTTAGACATAAGAGTCTGAACGTGAAGCAGAATTTCCTTTCCTGGCATAAACCTTCTTGCAAAACGTCGTTACGCTTTGGGTACACTCAATGCCAATTCTACGTACTACTAGTACTACAAGTCATCGCACCTGGATAAGCATCACACAACGTTGTTCGCCGCGCTCAGTAACCTTGGGAAGAAAGCTGTGACCTGCTGTGACGCATCAAGGAGGCTGTTGGATTCATCAGGCAAATCCCGAACACCGACGAGGAGCCTTCAGTTTGATTAGTCCTCCACTTCTGATTGGCTTGAAACTTCTGATCTACTGCCGCCTCGAGAGTTGATGTGCCGAACGCATCAGCGCTTAGCGAACCATATGGCACCTCCGAGTTTTGCATTCATCCCCCGAAATGTTTCCAAGGATAGGAAACAGCAAGGCACTTCCGCTCACGTACCCTCGTCACATAGTTTCAAACCGATACATCTCAGTGAAAGAGAGCCAGCGTATCCAGGACCGTCCGTGATCGACAAAGGGAAAGGGAAAGCGCCTGAACCGTTGACGAAACAAGTATACAACGAGAAAGATATATCTATTCTTATTGTTCTCGCGTTTTCGGACTATGCTCTTTGGCTTGACTCAGATCTGAGGAGGAAAACCGAAGAGTCTCTTCAGAGCGAGGAGCACGACGCTGGATGTATGTTGTCATTTTGTTCGTACGCGTACCCGGCAGGATTTATGTATCCACACAGTTTTACCTCTCAGCTACCTGATGCGTCGTGCTTTTGGCAGAGAGAACTTGGCTCAAGAATATATGCCGACTGAAGCAAACGTGGTCAAGGCAATTCGGACCTACGCTGGTGACGTATTGGAAGTTAGAATGCTTGTATCTACCCCATCTGCATCTGCATGGTACCCTTCCTGGAAGCTTGAGAAGGACTCACTTGGTGGTTATGAAGTACGTAGGAAGGATTGGTCAACGCTATTGGATAATGCGACTCGTGAATTCACTCGGGGTCAATGGGACGATCGTACTGTTTACATGGTAGGTACGTCCTTTTGACAGAGGGCCATAATCTGACGATCAGTAGGAAAATATACCTGCACAATATCACACAATACCTGGTATCATCCGATTTGCGCAAGGGTTACTGTCTCAACGTCCGGCATCATCAGCCCCGATTCCAATCCAAAATGTCACACTTCCCCCGCACCACTTGGACAAAACCGAGGACCGTCCAAAATGCAAAGGCTTCGCACTCGTTACACTATGTAATGCGGAGTTGTGTCAGGTTTTTCTTGAATCATGGCCTTGGACACGGTCACCTCAGCCCTCCGAATCAGACGACTTTGGTCTCGCTGAAGTTAACTTGGAGACAAAGGAAGCCTCGAAGTTCGGGTTTCGCACCTTACCAAAAGCGCGCTGGGATAAATTGAACGAGGAGTATCTTGCTTACCGCCAGAAATTGATTAACGAGCTAGCGGATGCCAATGAATCCCCAGATCTTCCACCTGACTCTGACATACGAGACGTCGCTGATGACGTTTTGGAAGACATTCCTGCCCCGCCTAGGAACGTAACAACTATGTACTCACCGTACCCCTTCGGCTGTCTCGTCTTTGCCCGAAATCTTCATCTCGAAACAAATAAGACTACACTTCGAACGCTATTCACTAATGCATTCAAACCGTCCCCTGTGGATCCCGCCGGTATCGACTACGTCGATTTCAACAAAGGAATGGACTCCGTAAGTCTTTGGTATTTGATGAGCACGCACGCTCACAGCGTTGTCAGTGTTATCTTCGACTTGCCTCACCTGAGCATGGACGTGTTTTAGTCGACCACTTCTCTAGTCAGCCCGTCGTGCAGTCTCATGGCCTTGATGAATTAGGCAAGACCCCTGGAGTGTCCCAGAAGGCCATCGCGACGGAGATCATCGAAGGCAAAAAGGAGGAAGTCTATTGGGAGAAAGTTCCAGAGAAAGTCAGACGACAGGCTGTAGAGAAAGCAGTGAATGTTCTTGATGGCAAACAGCCATCGGCTCCCGCACGCATTGCGCAAGAGCACTCCGAGGAAAGCATGGCCGCGGAAAAGGAGAAATCGCGGCTAATTACAGATTTTGCGGCAGCTTCAACACCACCAGCCCCAGGCCTGCAATGTTGGAAGCATTTCCCATAGCCTGGTAAGCTAAAAGCACGTTGCGCCCACCGTGCAACCCATCATTGCACCACAGAAGTACAAAATTACACACTCGACAGTTTGCTGTTACGTGTGAAGCATTAAAACGATTACACGTCTATAGGCTACCAGAGACTAAAATCCATAAATTTGACATTATAAGCAACTTGCGATCTCTTTCATGGTGAGCCTATCATGCATATTCATGCACCAGCACTTCTCCAACAGTGCCCAAAGTGTGTCATCCAAGCCTCGTTCCGTAACGATTGGGTCCATAGGTCTAGGCGGAGTTTCGCCCTGGCAAACCTTAAGAATGACTTGAGTTGCGAGGCGAACTGATACCCAAGGCTCTTCGTGGGTCATAAGCTGTGGAGGTTGTTCAAAAATCTGGCCGATCAACTGAATGTGGTGGAAGTACCTCGAGTACTGTCATGCTAAAGGCATAGACATCAGATGCCATTGTGCGTTTGCCCCCACTCCTGCACAGCTCAGCAGGGCACCATCTCAGTGACTCCTGATTAAGAGTGCTGCCGTTGCTGACATCGAAGTAACTCATGATTTCCTCCTCAAGCTATATTGACCGGATAAATCAGAGCACAGTGATCAGCACGAGAGGACACGTTACCCTTGCGAACCCGAAGTTAGAAAGCAGTGGTCTGCCGTCCGGGCTGATGGCAATGTTGATCTGCAGTGAGGTAAGGATCCTAGTAATTGGTCATTGTCGTCATGACTTACCCCTTTGATGTCACCGTGAACAACAGACATGCTGTGCAATAATTTGATGCCCTCGGCAATGCCTTTCAACTAGGACATCAAATCAAAATGATTTCCTCGAGGAACAGTGAGGTATGTACCATATATCGGTGGTCAACTTCGGGGTGCTCATAAACGTAGTCTTTCAAGGTCCCATTGGACATCCAGGGGCTTACGGTGTAACTGTTACATTGTCAGGAACAGAAATATGAATCCCCGAGGAAGGAAACACTCACGGATAATCCCCGTCGCTCTGACAGAAGCCGTATATCGTAATGATGTGCTCTCCTTTGTCCGCTTCGAACACCCTTCTCCAAATCTCCGCCTCCGTCTTAAACCTCTGCAAATTGATTGATTCAACGCTCACGACGACAACAACATCAGGATGGTGTACCTTGAGTGTTTTTGGTGTGGCATAGACTGCGCGCAGGACTCTGATGGCAACCTTCTCCTCATTAAGGTAACATCCTTCCCAGACATCGGTCCGGCTCGTTCCATTCACAGCATAATTACTGGTACGCCTCACTTCCCCGCGTTTCAAATTCATGTTCGGAAGTAAAGTTCTGGAACTCTGGAGGACATTGTACAAGTTACTTTCCAGACCATGTTCAGCTGAGCCTGTTGCAGAGACGTGTCCAGGAAGATTCTGTCAATGAGAATGAGATGAAGGGTTCAAGAGACTGGAGAATGTGATACCAACCTGTTGCATCATTGTCAAGATCTGGTTCACGACTGCGGTTTGTTGCAGTTGTACATCCACGAGAATTTCTTGCCTGTTTTTGAGGTCCCCAAGATACTGGACCATATATTCGTTGTCAATCCTCTGGTTCTCTTCAAAGGCAGACTGCCATTTGTGGATCTCGAGGTGCGAGGTTATCTGGTCAAATAAGTAAATGGAAATATAGCTAAGGAATAATCCTTGAGCTTACCTGTAACCTGTTTAAACAGTCAGATATTTCAAGATGACATTGTTGGATAACTCCAGTGAGTTCATCCTGTTTGACGAATAGTTTGAGTCGAGACATCAAGCACCATGGAGTCATTCTGTCAAGGATGCCTTGAATGGTGCTGGCTAGGTTATCAGCTGCCTTCCAGACACCCACATCTACAGCGCTACCAACCTTTGTGCACTTGAACAAAGCTTGTTTTTGTCATCCGGCGTCATAGTATCGCCTTCGCTCTTGATGATAGCCAGGAAACTGAGGCAGCGTTCCTCGAGTTGTCGCATGCCATTCCTGTCATAATAGTCATTACGGTCAGTGGAAAGAACAATGTAGCGAAATGGTAGGTACTTGTTGGACTCTGCTCTAGCCAGCAGGTTGACGAGGGTGGTCAGAGTACCGAATGCTGCACCCAGCCATGGCAATGGAGTAGACTGTGTTGCCTGAGACAGCGATGAAGCGGGATTGATGTGAAAGGAGGACGCGAAAGTGGCCATGATGACCCGTGAGCTACCACAGATTGTTCAATAGAACACTTGAATATCGTTCGTGTATAAGGGGGCGCGTCGGAAGGTGGGTGTTGCATGTCGAATGCTGGTCAAGCTCTTTTATATCACTTGCTGTAAAGTGTCAAGCGATGACAATTTACCGGGACTTGTTGACGCACCAGTGACCACAGCCTGCCTAACATGAATGAGGCGCTGCCCATCAGTTGGTCTAGAGAAACCTATCTATAGAACTTGTCTATAGAACTATTAGAAGAAACGAAGGTCCGAATCGACGGCCCCTTCTATTGCATCACCTGGGGAGCGAAGGAACTTGTCACTTATCGCATTGAAGCTGAAGAACAATCTTGTGTGGAATGTCTCGAACTCGTACATCTCGCCAAGACCAGCTTCCATTGATACCGCGAGACAACAGGAAAGTAAGATGAAAGCGAAGAAAGGACCAGAGTACAACAAACAGCAAGCGTAAACACGTGGTAAAATTACGTCGTGATATATCTGCATAGTGATCAGTAAAGCATCACAATCTGCGCGGAAGGATCAACTGCGTTCCTTCTTACGAGTCGGTTCAGGGGAGATTACTATCTGTCCCCTTCCGCACGAAGTCTATCCCGTACGCGCATCAAGGCCTTTCCAAGTTCGTTGGCACCATCACCTATAGGGCCATGACCCCAGTACGTATCATTAGCATCGGCATACACAATATCAGCGAGGCCCGTGTGCAAAAGCAAGGTTCGAAGGTTGGGATGTTGCTTGAATTTGATATATAGCACATCTTCCATCTGAAAACACAAAGATGATCAGGGGACGTCGGCCCATCAGGAAGGTAATGAAAACAGCCTCACAGTCCTCAAGAATACCTGACCCCAATCTGGTCGCACGTGGTCCTGAAAACTAGCCGACAACGGGTACATGTCACCAACATCGGTGCACGTTCGTATACGCTCCTGGAGGTTAGGGTGTTCCGTAAACTTCATCGCCTCGAGAAGGTGCATCGCAGTTGGGTACATTTTGTTTTTGTATAGCACCCTATGTTGCGAGTGATTTACAAATCCGCTTAGTTCACCGGTATGGTCAAACTTGACGGGTGGCCCGCGATCAGGAACTGGCATAGCTTGTAGTGGAGCTCCACTTCCAGTGTATGTGTTTGGCCCGTAGGGCATGGCTACAGTTGGGGGTATCACGAATGATGTCACGGTATTGGAACGATGATGGCGACCGCCGGATTCGCTATCGCTCCCCGATGTACTGAATGCGCGAAAGAGTCCCTTTCGCGATTTACCCTTGTGTTTGCTACTAGAGCCAAATAGGTTTCCTAGACGTGATGCCGGACCTGCTGGCTGTGCCAGCATGTTTTCCATCTCTGCCATGTGTTCGACGTTCAATGAGAGGGTTATGTCCTTTGGAAGTTCCTGTAGAACTCGACGATATGGGGTAGTGTCCCATATATCTCTAGGAGGATCTGGAAGGGGATTTCTCCGCATTGCCATTCGGATAGGAGGAACGGTCGGTGGCCTAAACGGTACATCACTCAAATAAGGTTCGGGCATGGAAATGGGGTGATCTGCTGGCTGGTAGAAGTCGGTGAATCTTGGACGAGATGATGAGTTAGCCGAGCGCTGTGCGTCAGTTATGACGGGGGGAGGAGGAACAACCGGATCTCCTCGTCCGCCGGCCATATCGGGGATGACGGGGCCTGGAGTCGCCCGATTATCTACATGTGGCTCGGGCATGCGTGCAGTGGGTTGTGAGTGAGATGAGTAATGTGTGTCGTTTATGATTGGAGGAGGAGGAAAAACAGTGTCTCGTTGGGGTTGGGGTAGTACGTTAGTTATAACAGGGGGAGGGGGAACAACGGGATCTCGTCGACCAGTCGCATCGGGTATCACGGGGCCTTGATTGTTTGTAAATGGCTCTGGCATGCGTACTTGCGCCCCTGCAGATGGAATAACTGGTGCAGGTGGCTGAACAGCTGCGTTTTGAAAAGCAGCGACCGGAACATATGGTTGTGGCATGACCAGAGGCTGCTGCATAGGAACCATGGCCACTGGGTAATACCCGCTCATTTGTGGATACGCGGATTGTACCTGTGGGTCTTTTCATCCGCCACGCATCAGGAAACGGCTACTCTCTCGAAACTGTCACGCACAATACTGGAACCCATAGGCTGCAGTCGGAAATCCATTGGGATACTGCTGATACAGCTCTGGGTGTGCTTTCTCCTTGCCCTTCTTCGTCCTGACTGAAGTCCAGCTTGATTGCATTCCGTTTGAGCTAACGTTTGGAACTGGAAAGGGATAGGGTCTATGCTTGGAGGGTCCTGCGCCCATGTTGGTGGCGATGTCGCTGATATGTGATTATGTATAAAACACGAGTTCGATGGAATACCAGAAGTAAACCAGAAGTCCCAACGCAAGGCAGATGTCAGGATTAGGCCGTGGGCATGAGGAAGATACGAGGTCGAAATGTCACTGGTGCGAGACTCGTGTGAGATAGCACACGACCTCAGGTCGAAAAAACGGAGTTGTCACTTGGATAATTGGTTGATCTGCAGGGTATAATGAAGCATGTACGTACGTACGGAGTCGATCAAAAGTCCTTGTCAGAATTTGGACATTGCACTACTAGCCGTAACATGAACTTGACGCGAACAAAAAAAAAGCTTGCAATCGGTAGCCAGAGCTACAGTGAATGTACAAGTAAACGACATCAATCATAGCGAGATCCTCTGCGTCGCGGTGGGCTCCTTGATCGCGAACCCGACGGTGACCGTTTGCCACCCCTACCACCCCAGCCGCCCCCTCGGTGAGGTGGTGAATCACGCCTCGGGGGCGGACGTCTCTCGGTATCTCTGTTGCGGTCAAAGTCACGGTCTCTTCCAGCAAAGTCCCCACCCCTTCCTCCTCCTCCTCCACCACCACCACCTCCGCCTCTTCCTCGTGGGCCACTGGGAGGAGCAGGGTTAGAGTCACCTCGCCAATGACCCCCACCTCGGCCAGTAGGGGCTGCTGCTCCCCATCCTGCATCACTCTGCCGTGCTGCTGGTGCGGTTCTCCAGCCGTTTTGAACTGGAGCCTTGACAGTGGTCTCTGCCTGGGTAGCTGCGGCTACTGCGGCCGCGGCGGCTTTTGGAAGGATAATAGAAACGCAAAGATAATCACCTGGCACGAATCGGAGTTCATCGAGCGTCCTCTCCTCTTTCTCCCGCTCTGTCTGTTCTCTGGATTCACCATCCATGTCGTTGAGCAGGCGTGCCGCGGGGCTGTCTATGGTACCTGGCTCGCCCAAAATATCGCGAGAATAGACCATACCGAGTTCTTTCTGTGCAAAGCGTCCTCTGTTTGCTGCGTCTGCGTATATAGCGCGGAAGGAATAACGAGCCAAAGGGTGGCGAAACTCGGGTATTTGGGGTGCAGCATTTCGGAGAGTCGTCAGTACTTCACGCAAGGTGGCATCTTTCCTAGTCACTGGGTCAAAACAAAGTCAGAATAAATACACCTGCAGGCATACCAGGTGTAAATTTGTTGTTCATCCGTGGTTGGTAGAGTGTTTTCCTCGAACAAGGATAGTCTGTGGAATGATCCAACCTTTACAAAAGTTCGGATGAGGAATGGGGCGGTCTAGTTGAAAAAAAACTGAGGATTAATTGCCAAGCTAATTTTTTTGAAATCACCTTCTCTCTTGAGACGATAGGTTGTCCCGCTGGGGTCGTAGTCTCCATGTCGGCCATTTTATTGAGACGTTGCAGATGCGCCTGCTGTGACGGTGTAGTAGGCCGTCGCTGCTCGCTTACATAACAGTTACCATTTCAAGCCAAAGCCAAACTAAGCCAAACACCGCAAAGTTCATCTTCGAGCATCGACATGAAATTTTGCACCTTTTACTGGCGAGCCACGGATCCAACACTTATGTCTCGCGTGAATTTTTGTGACCAGCTGGGATCAGCCATCGACTGGAAGATTCATTTGCTATATCTTTCAAGTTGCAGGTTAGTACAAGGTCAATAACAAATATACATGGCACTTTGCTTACCCAATTTGTCCAGCCGATTCTAGCACCCAGATCTACCCAAACTTACAGAACCTACTTTAAAGTTCAAGTCTAGCGACACGTGGGAGGGAATATGTATAGCAGGGCGTAATCTCGTGGTAATCCCTGTCCTGAGATAACGAATTGAAGTTTGTATTTGTGTCGGCCTGCCGCCCGGATCTGTGGACTCATGGCATATGCACTGTATGACTGCTAATCGGCTCACAAAGAGACGCTCAGGAAGTCGTCCACCGACTTGGAAGTTCATGTGATTACACAAGACGGACCCGCGGGGCATTTAAAGACTCGGAGAGTGACAGAGCAGGCTTGTCTTTCACACCCTTTCACCACCACCATGGCTGGTGGTTATGAACTTTTGAAGAGTGGAGATGACGGCGAAGTCCAGCCACCCAAGTCGTATCGCACCACACGTCGTGTCGCGATCGGTCTCGTCGCGTGTCTGGCGTTAGTAACGCTTTCTTTTCTGCGTATTCATCCTCCCTTGTCAGTAGACCTGGGAGCGCAAGATGCTCGTGATGGAGACTCCGTGAAGGCCTGTGCTTCACCCACACCCCCTGCTGCCCGTCCCCCAGCCCCGATTAATCCATGGGCTTCTCTCACCATCGAGCAAACCGTTCAGATCCAGAAATGGTTGGAGGAGCCTGCCCGAGCCCTTAACCTGACGCGCGGGGATATATCAAAGCCTTCAGACAACCACATATTCATGATAGAAGCGTACTACCCGCCCAAAGCCAGCGTCCTTAGCTACTTCTCATCCCTGTCCTCATCGGACATCCCGGAAAAGTATGCACGAGTCACAATTCACCACGGTTCTACCCGGGAGCCTGTCGTAAAGGATTATCTTGTTGGACCGCTCCCTATTGGGTCGTCCACCCACATGGAGCATTTGACGGAGATATACCATCTCGACGCTATTCCGCACAATGCACGTGGCTTTGATACCCGTGACTGGACTACCCCGGAAATCTTCGAGAAGATGGCGGCTCCCTTAATGGAAGCATATCAGGTCACTCGTGCCTTCTTATTTTGTTAATTTTACTTACAAAGGTTGGTTTTCAGGAACTTCTGGGTGGCACGCCTCAGGATACTCTTATCACAGCCGGCAGTGGACCCTTCAGCTTTGACGGTTCATTCAGACGTTTATGGCTTAGCTGGCGGCGCAACACGCCCGGCTTCTTCTTACACCCGCTCAACTTATATCAGTACATTGACCTCAGCGGTACCGATCCCTCGCAATGGGACCAGTTAAAGGTATGTTCTCAGGTATGGCCTCATCCTGACCTTACGCTCAAATCGGTCTTAGATCGTGTATAATCACCAAATATTTAACTCTGCAGAATCGTTCATGGAGGCGTTCCACAATGGCAGCCTCGAACGCATCCCTGTGGTTGACCCTGACACCGATTTATCATACAGTACTCGTAAGCGTATCGGAGCACAACGCGATCTCGACCATCTTCCTGGACCTCGTTCGGTGTCGTTTGCAGGTCTGAGATTCAGAGTGGATCGCGATCTTCGGTATGTTAGCTGGATGGGCTGGGGCTTGTACCTTGGTTTCGACAGAGACATGGGCTTGAGCTTGTGGGATATCAGGTTCCGCGGTGAGCGGATTGTTTATGAGGTAAGGTGTACTCCACATAATCATCCATTTATGCAATATTCTGATTCTTGCACAGCTCAAGCCCCAGGAAGCTCTTGCACAGTACGGTGGGTGGCCTAACACTGATTTCCGCATTTCAGTTCGTCTGATAGTTGTTCTACAGCGGGTAATGATCCATTCCAGGCAACGACTGCTTGGCTCGATCGCTACTTTGGCATGGGGCAATCCGTCCGTGACATGTTGCCAGGGTATGACTGTCCGCATGAAGCCGTGTATCTGCCGGCAACCACGTACTCAGTCGGTGGATTAACCACACAACAGCGCGCAATCTGTGTCTTCGAGCATGATAGCGGACGGCCTCTTACGAGACATCTTGGTTACGAAGAAAACGAGTTCGGGGCTGTCAAAGGCTACGAGCTCGTGATCAGAAGTATTGCTACGGTTGGAAAGTGCGTGATTTTGTCTTTGTCTCCATAATGATGCTAAAACTCTTAACCTAGTTATGATTACTGTAAGTGCAGTGTTTTACCATCTTTGTCGTGTTGACTAAATTTTGCGTTGCTCGCTGTAGTGGTGAGTAATGGCAGCCAAATGCTGCCCGCATCATTGACCTGAACATTTGTATAGTTTGACTATATTTTCCATCTCGACGGAACCATTGAGGTCCGCGTCTCCGCCTCCGGCTATCTGCAGGCTGGTTTCTACGACGAAACACAAGGTCAATATGGCAACCGAATCTGGGAAACCAGCAGTTTGTATTTTCACCAATCCCTTATGCCGATCTAACACATCATCTTAGTGGGTAGTTTGCACGACCACGTCATCAACTACAAGGTCAACAACTTTCCCTGCAGTATATTCATAACAATGATGATCCATGACAGGTTGACCTTGATGTTGCGGGAACAGCAAACTCGTTGCTGAAGACCACTTTGAGTCAAGAAGCAATCACCCAGCCTTGGTTCGAGGATGATTGGGGAGATGAAGTTATCCAGCAAGTAGTCACGAGAGAGTATATCGACAATGAGAACGATGCCTTGTTGAAATTCCCGACAAACTTCCAGGGCGGCTATGCAATAGTCAATCAAGAGGAAACCAACAAGTGGGGAACATCGAGAGGATACGCCATCCATCCAGGTTATTCTCCGATTCACAACGTGCGTATGTTATTGAGGATGTCGTGACAAAGTCTGAATTCTGGATGGCAGACAGTCGTTGGTTCTAAGCGGCTCTTGAAGAACGTGAACTGGGCGCGCTACAATCTGGCTGTCTCCCGTCGCAAGGAGACAGAACCCTCCTCGAGCAGCATGTGGAATTTCAATTTGCCCGGTGGCCCTCCTGTCGACTTCCACAAGTTCTTTGATGGAGAGAATATCACACAAGAAGATCTGGTTGCCTGGGTGAACCTTGGCATGCATCATCTTGTTAGTTACTTGCTTATGAAGTACATTGTGAAGCCTCATCGTTTTTATTTGTACAGCCCCAATCGGAAGACGCACCTAACACACGAACGAACACAGCGACATCAAGGTTGGCTTGGCTGACTTCTGTCATATGGGATAAGAGCTAATCAACAATCGAACAGCTTCTTTTTGACGCCCCTCAACTACTTCGATCACGACGTATCTATCGAGTCAACTAATGCTGTCCTCCTGAAGAACCCAGAAAAGCCTGGGGACCCCTTCACATATGACGACTATGGTGTTCAGCCAGCTCACTGCCTGCCGGAACATCCGTCGCCCTTCGAGTACCATCCGGCGAAGATGTTTGACCTGGATGGGAAGCCTGCACCTGCTTCGTCAATTGAAGACATGCGCAAGGCCTCAGAGTTATATCATCGCATCAAACTTGAGTTGTAAGCCTTATCGGAGATGGGAGGGTGGTGTAGTGATCAGGTAGCTAACTATGTGACTCCTTTACAACATGCGTATCAGTCTATCCATGAAGCTATTAACAGATGGAGGTTCAGTTCCTGATCCGTCTTTCATCTTGAACTGACTCCGCGTTTAGCAGCGAGGAGGCGCGTGATAGCGCACATGAGGCTTGTGTATTTTTGGTTTAGCGTCCCGTTCAGTCACACGCGTATCTCTTCATCTGTCCGCCATCATGGCCAGAAGATACGAGCAGCTGAAAGCTGCGTCCTTGGATGAACCCAAGCATGAGTTAACGCGAGCGCCGAACAGGATCACCTCTCTTCGTCTTGGCCTTTCGTTCATCCTCATCCTTGTCCTAGCTTCGCTGACCGCTATCCAGGTCAGACGCTCTACCTCTGGCTCCGGAATTGTTTTCGGAGATACCAAGACACATGTGGGTGCCCCCAGCTACGATGAAGATATTAAGATCTGTGTATCCAATATTCCACCTCCCGCTCGCCCACCAGCTCCGATCAACCCATGGGCTTCTCTTACCATTGATGAAACGGTGGAAATCCAAAAATGGCTCCTGAGTCCCCAGTTGAACCTGAACCTCACGCGAGGAGATACAGCTCGGCCATCTGATAATTCCATCTACATGTTACAGACATACTATCCTCCCAAGGCCGACGTTCTCAAGTACTTCTCATCTTTGGATCCTCATGATGCACCTGCAAGGTTCGCCCGGGTTACGATCCACCATGGCGGACTCGTAGATCCTGTGATTAGAGATTACCTCGTCGGGCCGCTCCCGGTCACACCAGTTACGGAGATGACACCTTTGACAGAGATCTATCATACCGAAACTCTTCCTTATAACGCACGGGGATACGATGCCCTTGACTGGAACCTACCAGAAATTAACACTAAGATAGCAGCTCCGTTGATGGATGCATACAAGGCGAGTCATTTTCACCGTCTGTTTTACCTGGTCTTCCTCATACTTCCCCAGGAACTTCTAGGTGGTTTGCCCAATGATACCATTGTTGCTGGAGGCGCTGGGCCATTCGGTTTCGACGGGTCGTTTAGGCGCTTCTGGTTAAACTGGCAAAGAGACACGCCCGGATTTTGGCTACACCCACTAAACCTTTAGCAATACGTCGACGTCAGTGGTACCAATCCTTCGAAATGGGACCAGCTAAAGGTTACCTTTTTCTGTTTCAGTGGATGTTCTCGTGCTTAACCCGTATCCGTAGATCGTGTACAATCATCAAGTATTTGATACAGCAGAATCATTCATGGATGCGTTTCGTAATGGTACGCTCAAGCGCGTACCTCCAGTAACAAAGCAAGAAGAGGATCTCTCTTGGAGTACACGAGAGCGTATCGGTGCCTTACGCGACCTCGACAACCTTCCAGGACCTCGTTCGGTATCTTTTGCTGGGTTGCGATTTAGGATTGACAATGACCTGCAATACGTCAGTTGGATGGGCTGGGGACTTTACCTAGGTTTCGATCGCGATATGGGATTAAACCTGTGGGATATACGCTTCCGAGGTGAGCGGATCATCTACGAGGTGATTATCTACTGTCTCCTGCACTACTTTAGCTATCTGACTGATATTCAAACTTTCAAACTAGCTCAAGCCTCAAGAGGCATTGGCGCAATATAGTGAGTTGTCGCTGAATCTGGTCTGAAGGGAATATATCTGATTTGTGTAACAGCCGGAAATGATCCTTATAAATCGAGCACTGCACTTCTGGATTCGTACTTTGGCATGGGGCAATCGGTCCGCGACCTTCTTCCAGGTTACGACTGCCCAGACGAGGCCATTTATCTCCCAGCGACCACTTTTTCAGCGACAGGGATGATGACCAGGAAGCGAGCAATATGTATCTTTGAGCAGGATAGCGGGCGTCCTATATCAAGACATCTTGGTTTTGAGCGAAGCGAATTTGGTGCGGTCAAAGGGTACCAGCTGGTTATTAGAAGTATTGCCACCGTTGGAAAGTAAGTGGCATTATATAAAGGTTGTCTAGAATATGTGCACTCATCATGTCGCATTTAGCTATGACTACTGTGAATATTACGATTAGCTTCCATTTTCGAAGATTCGACTTTTTGTTAACATTTCTTTAGTGGTAAGTGCTTGTTGCACGGTCAGTGATCATATACTTACACGGAGGACCCTCTCTCAAGTTTGAATATGTTTTCCACGTTGATGGAACCATCGAAGTTCGTGTATCGGCATCCGGATACCTTTTATCAGGATTCTGGGATGACGAGCAAGGAGCTTACGGGAACAAAATCTGGAACACTACTCGTATGCCGTCTCCCGATACTGTCAATATATATTACTGATGTGAATAACCAGTTGGAAGCCTCCACGATCATGTCATCAACTTCAAGGTTTTGAGAAACCATATAACATACTTCATGGTCTAAGCTCTTTTGCAGGTCGACCTTGACGTAGGAGGAACACAAAATTCGCTGTTGAAAACAAGTCTTAGCCAGGAAGTCATTAACCACCCGTGGTTCGACGACGACTGGGGCGAGGAAGTGATCCAACAAAGGATTACCCGTGAATACATCGATAACGAAGACGAAGCCCTGCTGAGATTTCCCACCAACTTCCAGGGCGGTTATACTATTGTGAACACTGACAAAACTAATAAATGGGGAATTCCCAGAGGATACGCAATTCATCCCGGTTACTCGCCGGTTTATAATGTGCGTAGCACACATTGAATGCACCTGCATTGTATTGACATGCGCTCTTCCAAGACCGTCGTAGGATCTAAGCGTCTGCTCAAGAATGCCAACTGGGCGCGTTATAACTTGGCGGTGTCTCGTCGCAAGGATATGGAGCCGTCTTCCAGCAGCATGTGGAACTTTAACCTTCCAGGGGCTCCGCCTGTTGACTTCCACAAGTTCTTTGACGGTGAAAATATTACTCAACAGGACCTGGTGACTTGGATTAACGTCGGGATGCATCACCTGGTAAGTCCGCCTTCTAGAATTTTGATGCAGAGCTAAATTGCTCGGTAACAGCCTGCATCCGAGGATGTTCCGAATACCAGGGCTAATACAGCCACTTCAAGGTTATATTCTAGCTTAGTATGCATTGATATGACGTGCTGACTTGCTTCGTGACATAGTTTCTTCCTGACGCCTTTCAATTACTTCGACTACGACGTTTCAATTGAGTCTGCCAATGCTATATTGCTTCAACCTCCCAAGAAGCCAGGAGACCCATTTTCTTATAACGATTATAATGTTCGCCCAGCCCACTGTGTCCCGCAACCCCCTGCCACATTCGAGTACTTTCCAGAGCAGGTGTACGACTTGGATGGGAAACCCGCACCTCCCTCAACGGTGGAAGAGATGAGGAAGGCTTCTGAGCTTTACCTTCGTATCAAATTTGAGCTTTAACCAGGGATTCAGGAATGCCAAGGCCTAAGGATCATAGCAGTTGGCTTAGTTTACGTACATTGCATTCATCCATGATCGGGAATTTTTCCCAGTGAGCTCGATAAGCCCTTCGTTAATGTTGTACTACAGTGTACGAAGCACTATATAATGTAATATATGTCCTTCCCAGGTATCCACCAGTCACTGATGACATAGCAATATATATTCTCAGTGTGCAACTTGTGTGCAACCTTTTTCCTGATGAATCTACATCAGGACAGCTTCAAAACTATTGCTATGGCCTATAACCGACGTTGTGCTGCAACATACTGCTGCCGCTTTTCCAAATCTGAAGAAACATGAGAATGTATGAGGCCAAAAGGTGACCAAACATACCATGAGCCCACATAGCAGCTCCGATGCGATTTGATACTGTGAAAACAAGGCCAATGATCGGTAGTCCCTCAAGTAGCGCCGCAACAAAACCGAACACTGGTCATGATATGAGTAAACACGTAAGTAACGAGATATTGTGCATACTTCGGTAATCCCATTTACGCTCCTCAATAAATACAGCTTCCTGACGGGTCGACATCTTCTTTGTGGCGAAATACTTGCCACGGGAGTTGGTATCGACGAGGAGAAGGTAAAAATGAGAGCTTACCGGCTTGTGCAAGTCCTGAGCGGTGCTCAAGCCTTTGACAGCCGCGGCGATGAATGTGCCGACAAATGGATACAACAAAAGCAGGAGTAAGATGACTGAAGATATGACGCCTCAGGGAATAGTTCTGCGAATACCATCGAACAAATGGTCACCTTTCTGTATGATCGTCTTCCGCCACATCTTGAACATCCTGTCCGGACGACCCCGGCGTTCATTGACAACAGGTGGGGAATCCCATTCTTCAACATATGGCTGCCAGAAATCGGGCCCCTTGCCACGTGAGGCAACTGTTTGATCCCAGACGCGTTGGCGGGCAACGCGAATATTGCGAGCGACAAAGAAACTGATGATGCCGGTGACTTGCGATCCAACTAAGAGTATCGCGACGTCTGGTAGGATAAGTATACGATCAGCGTCAAAATGTGATAACCGAATGATGAGGTGCACATGTGGATATGCTGAAGGGCATCTTGAACCCCAGGAACGTCTCGTGAGATAGATCGTCCGAGGTTTCTGTGAATCGTGTTATGTAACGCACGGAGAAGACGGAGGAGGGGTTTGTGAGGACTGTTTTGATGATGCGGCGCTGGATGGTGTATGAGGCGCACATCTGACCGGAAATTGTTGAGCATGTGTGCGCAGGTTAGATTTCGACTCACCCAAGCAAAACCACATATCAGCCCTCGTCGGGCGCCGTTGCGGCATTTATTCCACGCAGGGACATAGAGAGACTTATCGGTGAAGAGTCGGTATGCACCGACGACTACGTATGAGGACGGGAAGTCGAGCCGCAGCATGGCTCGGTGCAGTTCTTGGGAAACTTCATCATACTTGGACAAGTGGCTCATTGAATGATCCAGGGCTGTCTCTACAGGCATATATATAAATTTAGTGAGTTTCGGAAGGTGAGATAGAGGTTGCTGGTTGTTGACAAATTCAAATCTATGCGTACGGCTGTGTTCAAGCTCAGCTGTGTCTCTATGGCGGTCCAAACGAAACTTACAGCTGATTGCAAAATTATGCAAAAACGCAAAAGTTGAATTTGTATCTCGGAAACGCCCGATGTAGGACCCCGTAAGCACCGTCTGAGTGAGAACATGCTGCGAGCCGACTATGTAGCGAGACTGTGTATTACTAGATGTCCACTAGAGTTCGCGCACTTTTGGGGCAACGTCTATTGCTCCACAACGCACAAACATAAAAATTTAATTCTTTGACAGTTCGATAGCCTGACATCTAAAGTGCAACATCTGCTAGTTTTTCTTTCCAAAATCGACGTGTTGAGTCCGGCGGAGAGTTACCGCGCAGAAAAGTGCATTTTGTAACTTATGTTATGTACGTGATGGGAACTTTGGAAATTATAGCCTGGGGTCTGATAAGTGCGCTTGAGAGCTACAGCTTTCCTGCCTTGTTCCCGTTCTGTTCCCGCGATGGATTTTGGTAAGTATTCCCCCGCTCAGCACATCCTCGCACTAACCTCGCCTCTAAGCACATTCCTCATCTTCTAGCGGCTCATGGAAGAGTCTATGCAATGTCGTAGAATATAGCGGCATCTTCGATTCTGAATATCGTCAGCCCCACTCACGATGTATGGACAATACACGTGTTGCCCTTCGGGAGAGCATAAGACAAGTCCTTGACCAACGTGATCGGACTAACATCTGGCTCAACGGTCTTGCCGGTGTTGGAAAAACATCCGTCGCGTTCACCATAGCTGAAGAGTTGAAAGCAGCGAAGAGGCTTGCTGCAACTTTCTTCTTCTCGCACAAACATGCACAAAAAGCTGCTGCCATCATTCCTACAATCGCATTCCAGCTGGCAATAGCTTTCCCGCGCATCCGAGAGGATATAGTGCAAGCGATCGAGAACGACGACAGCCTCATGTCGCCTGGAAAATCTCATGCAGATCAGATGCGAGAGCTCGTCATCAAGCCACTGCAGACATTGCAATTCCGTGAAGAGCCTTATGCCATCATTATTGATGCTCTCGATGAGTGTTTTTCATCTGAGGAGGCCGCAAGACTGGTCATGCTGTTGACAGACACCCTAGCGGGCCCTGGCTTGCCATTCATCCACCTAATATTCACAAGCCGCCCCGAGGCGCATATCCGCACAGTCATGCCCTCCGGCGTCTACGAGATTCTCCTTACCACTCGCGATGAAGACACCATGCAGGATGTTCATTTCTTTCTGCGAACATCACTGGACAAAACACGGACAAGTCGTCCTGCCATTTTCAGTCAACCACCCATCCCCTGGCCATCGGAGGATGAATTCGAGACATTGGCCTTTAAGGCGGGCGGTCTGTTCGTCTATGCTGCCATGGCCATAAATTTTATATCCGCGGTTGGACATCATCCGCAGGAGAGACTAGATCTCTTACTATGCGAGAAGTCGACTGTCGGTGCTGACATTGATCAGCTTTATCGACAGATCATTGGAACTTCGGAGGATCCACTCGCTCACTGCCGGATGTTAACGTCTATCATCCGTCTCTACGAACCGTTGTCACTTGCAGAACTCCAAGAACTTTTTCACGCGGATCAAAAGAGCTTGGCTGTGATGCTTGAAGTATTTTCACCCGTTATCTTGAATGATGGGGTTGGAAATGTTGAAATCTATCACGCTTCGCTCCGCGACTTTATGAACGACCCTCTTCGGTCAAAGCAATATCACATAGAGCGTGCACATGCTCATGAACATATCGCGTGTTGCTGCCTTGATTTCCTTGTCCGACAGAATTTGTTGTTTCCCCCTCACAGACCCTATCGGGAGATGCCTTATGCGTTCAGAGTATGGCAAAGCCATCTTCGTAGGGCTTATCCTAGCAGCAAACTTCGAAATCTGCTGGCTCTGTTTGCAAAAAAAACACCGCCGGGTTGGGTGCAGACCTTAAATAATTGGGACGCGCTCTATTTCGCATCTGGTAATCTCCGATTTGCAAGATGGGTTTGTTTATCCTTGGTGACTATTTATAATATGTTAGTTAAGGACCACGTACTGACCGTGAATTGCTCAGAAATGGATCAGGGGTCCGGCAGACATTGTGGTTATATGGCATCTTCATAAAGGTTTTAGAGAGTTAGTAAAGCATGCCAAGAAACTCGAACGAGACCGATCACTAAGTTCGATACTATCCGATACTACGCCAGAGCCTAACTAGCTTGTATTTCATAAATACAGCCATGATCAATTTTCGCTGCTCGGACTGCTAGCCAGTCTGGTTAAACCCTGCAGTCCTCAAAATAAAGAAGGATACGACATGCTAGGATCGATGCTAGCGCCGTGCACGTCCGTGGAAAAGATTCCCCAACCCAATCCCTACTAAGTGTCAACTCCACATCCCTCCGCCGAAACACCTCTAACGTGCAATACTCTAGCGAACTAGCTAGATGCTTCCCCTCCTAAGAGATATAGTTAACACCTAGTACCCAGTGCACGATGCAGTAATTCTCCAAAGGGACGCGTGTAAAGTCGGTCGTAGATTTTGAGTCCTATCTGTGTTGATATTTACAACATCTTTTATCGAAAGCCACGATAACTTCAGAGCATGAGTGGGGGCCGCGGGCCGCCCGAAGCTTGAAGGTCTTCAGGGAGGGGCCAAAAATGAATTGGCAATGGCTCTGCCAAATTTGACCCGGGTGACCTGGAGGCCTGGCGCTGGGGACTACCGGCGCGCCCCATCATAATAATCCTGCGAGTGTACATGGCAGGAATAGCCAGTTATTGGGCTTTCAGCGACAGCGAAAATGTGACTGCAAGCACGAATGAGCTTCTCATTTCAAGTAGCCAACGCGCACCACGACCTCGAAAGCGACAGAAAACAAAAATCCATGGGGAAACTAGAAACCGAAGAAAGGTGACACTGACTGCGTCTTAAGATGATGGCCGCGACTGCGCAGCCACTCGTTTGGAAGGTACTGAGAGGTCCAAGTACTAGATGTCCACTACTATCTCTGGCCCGGTGTTGCAAAATGGCCCGGAGTTGCAAACCGCGACGTAGCACACTCATATTTCACTCATTTCCTTAGCACAATGATTCTAGGGGATGTTTGATCCATAGCTTACTGTACATATTTTTTATTCTACGAAAAATGAACTAGAAGTGCTTGCGGCAGCGAAACACTGCTGAGAATGTGCACTTTCCATGCCAATCCATCGGAGGGAAGCCACCACACGCACTAAAAAAATCAGGAATTTCACTAGTGGTTTCCCATTGCCTTCTAATATCACTCTAATTTTTTCCGACATGATAAGTAAGTGGTGTTGAGAGACACAAATGTTGTACCATCGAGATGCAAGACGTGACAGGAGGAATGAGATTGTGTTCAGAGTCATAAATCGCTGGTCGGCAACTCGGCCAAAACTTGCACAATTCTGCAAAGTCAAACTGTCAGACTTGCAGCGCTGGTCGCCAACTGGTCGCATGCCCAATACTCAGAGAAAGCGACCCTCTCAGTTTTCTCAAAGGTCATTCCCTCTATAATCCTTCCTGCAGCATCATATATTATACCTACCTATAAGACCTTATAGTACATACACATACACATACAAATTCAAGTCTCAGCGCTGCACGAAGCCTTTGGAATTCTTGAATAGCCCTCGTCAATTGCGCTTGACGGCGTCGGAGAGTCAAAACGGCGGTGTGACATAGTGTGACGCGACGACTTCTGTGCGGTGAGAAATTTTGCAACTCTGTGCTCAAACACTGTTTCGCACCGGCTTCTCTCTGGCAACGTAGCATTGGCATATTTCTCTATTTTTTTTTCATAGCCTTACAGTACGTACTGAATCCTACCTGCTCGTGTTTTTGGCTCATTTTAATGTTGTGTAGTTGTTGTGTTATAAAAAACGGGTCAAAAGTTTTGCAACACCGGGCCAGAGATAGTAGAGTTCGCGCACTTTTGGGGCAACGTCTATTGCTCCACAACGCACAAATATAAAAATATAATTCTTCAACAGTTCGATAGCCTGACATCGAAAGTACAACATCTGCTTGTTGTTTTTTTTTTTCAAAATCGACGTGTTGAGTCCGGCGGAGAGTTACCGCGCAGAAAAGTGCATTTTCCCTAGAATTCGCGCACTTTGTCACACCATGTCACACGTCTGCCGCAACGCCTTTTCACACTCCGCAGTGTCCGCACCGTTCGTATACCGCATTTCGGCATTGCGGGGTTTCGATTTACACAGTCTTGAATCTTGATGTAACGCTTTGGATAGATTGTCACGTCTAGGGCATATTTCTTTTTTTTGCAGATGATCCTGACAAGCATGTGGTCCCGGAGAAATTTGTTTTAGTATTCTCTCATCGTGTATAACCATCATACTGCATTCCTGAATTTTATGTGGTGATCTGACCTTTAGAGCGAGCCTTCTATGTACAAAACTAGCCTCCAACACCAATAAGTTGGCCATGGGACGAGATCTACTTCGATTTTCTTCAACAAAAAACATGGCACTGTGTATTATGTTGGGGGAAACCTAAATACAACATATATAAGGATTCCGTGCAGAATTGTGTATGCTAGAGTCGATGCGCGAACTCTTGGGACACACGGACTGGTGGGACTATCTAGTAGCTAGCAGCAGGCGTAGACCTGTTAATACACACTGTTTGGGCACCGCAGCAGTGGCGCAGCATTTTCCTATAGTGCCCCGTGGAAATGTGTCACGCTGGGAACTTGTGACGTTAGGACTTTTGATGAAAACCTAAAGGGGGGTTTGTTACCTTTAGATCTTCGACCATGCTCATCAAAGTAAAGGTAAGGACGCAGATATGTTGCCAGGAAACGTTCCGCTAACCTGATGACCTCCGCTAGACACTCACTGGCAAGGAGGTGCTAAATATAATCCTCACCATCCGATAGTGACTAACGAAGGTTCATGCGCAGATCGAGTTGGACATAGATCTTGAAGACAAGGTATCTGCAACTAAGGGTCCCGTTTAACACCTCACGAATTCTAGCTGAATAGATCACTCGAATCAAGGAGAAGGTCGAAGAGCAGTCCGGTGTGCCACCACAACAACAGAGACTGATCTTCGGAGGGAGACAAATGTGTGTCGTCTTAGCTTCCACAGGATCGTGTAAACTCACCGCATTATGTTTGATTAAGGCCGGATGATAAAACCGCCAAGGAGTTCAATATCACAGCTGGATCAGTTCTCCATCTTGTTCTTGCTCTACGTGGCGGCTTTTGAGATCGGACCTTTGGAGAGGTGTATCAGAGATGTGCTCTAGCAAAGGAGTTTAATCATGAGGTGTATGATTTCGTGCGTTGTTAGATATCATTTGATTTTCACTTGCTGTCACATCGCTTGTCTTCCGTCGCTCGTTCTCTAACACGACTTACTCGACATGGTACATATCTCCTTTCTACAGGTGCAGCTGATAATTTCTAGGCAGTGCCACGTACTTATCACGGATCGGGTCCTCCGACGATGTCTGCGCCTGGCAACAGCCACCTGAATGTGATGCTCAATCTCGTTCCCCTCTCAATCCATTCAGGTTCTCCTTGCCCATCTACTCCTCCACTGACAAAGTCCTTCAGTTTTCCATCAATCCCGTGGGTCCAATCATAGCGCGCATCCTCTGACAGGACCAAGATACTGCGTTCTTCCAGATAGAGGTCCAAGCGATTCCTATCCGGCAGCCCAGCCTCTCCGAACAGCTCCTCCTCTTGACTCTTAACCCGCTCAAAGTTCATCACGCACCCGCTTCCAAAGCTCACTCCTATGATTCCATCATCAAACCTTTTCAGTAGATCGACATGAGGCGAGATGCCCTCTCCAGGATGATACAGGTTCAGAATTGCCTGCCGTGCGCGTTGCGGCGCATCCTTGGGAGGAAATAACATTTCGTGCACTTTCTCGGGTAGATGATCACGCAGCAGTTCGGCCAGCCGGTGCAGGAGTGTGATCAAGAACATCGGTAAGCCACTTCCCATATCATCTTCGTGCTCGGACGTTGTGCGTCCAAAGAGCATGATCTGGTTTATGTCTCGCCCATCGAAGTAAAGGCTCATGCACTGCTGAACAATGTCGTTCGCCAGTTCGAGAGGCAATCTGATGGGTGGAACAAAAAGCCCAGGGATGGGTGGCGCATTACGCATGGCAGTTTGGGGCTCATCAAAGAGCGAATCGACTTCAGAGTCACTGCCTTCTGAGAATGGGCTGGTTGCACGAACGACATGCCCTGCTCTACTGAATTCATTATGCTCTTTTTCACTGAAAGTTGGAAAGCACACCTGCGTCGTTTACTGTGTACATTGCTAACAGATGCCTCAGCGCTGGCAGTGGCGAGAAGGGAGAATCACACGTGGAAGTTCGCACCATTCGCACCATTTAAATATACACGTAAAAGCTGTGGACAGTACGAACGTGCGTTTCATATCAAACAGGACAAAAGCGATGTCAGGTACGATTCAGCGACTTCCACCGCTTCAACCACCTTTTGACATCATCCTCAAGGTATCGAGCCAAGACTTCCTTAAGCAATTCTAAGAGATAGACTTAACAACTATCGGTATAACCCCTGCCTCGGAATTAGCACGCGCTCTCAAATCAGGTTCGAACACGAACCTCCAGTGGGTAAAAAGTATTGCCTGTGGTTCATGACCCGTAGCACTGCGCTAACGATGCCCCCATGTGCAGTCAACGAGATGACTAGTCGAGTGCTCAGTCTACACCAACGAACAGGTGGGAAATGGTACTCACATTGTTCCTGGTCCTTGTCAAAAATCATGTCGAGTACGCCCCTCATTCGGGCATCGATTTCTGCGTAAGTTTCCCTCACTTTAGGGTCCCAGAGTTTGTCTTCTTCCATAAATCCCTCTTCGATGTCGAAGTCAGGGAAGGTCTGTTTGATATAAGTGTACGTTCTTCGCTTGTCGCAGGTATGGACGCCGTTTGTTTCTCTAAGGTTCTATAGCTCAGTGAGTAAATCTAGCGAAACATTATCGTGCCCGCCGAGTCATACCTCGATAATCACGGTTCGCTGTGAATTAGGTATGGAGTCGAATGTTATCTTGTTTGTATGGATAGCTCGCGTCAGAGGACTGCAATAGAGCTTCCCCGGAAGAGGAATGTTGAATCCACGTTCTTGTTTCCATGCGTCATGGGCCGATTTTGCCTGATCCTTGCCAAGCGTCGTCAATTCCGGATCCGCTACAACGAGTTGTGAGGCAGAGCAATTCAGTGAACGGATAATGACACTGACGTCCCCAGATCAATTCTCCGTCGCCGTTCTTCTTCGACCAATAGCTTGATGGATGCACTCAGGTCAGGGAACTTCATCGAGCGAAGAGAACGGAGGAAGTGTACTTGTTCCATGCCTTCCGATGTGGGAGCGGAATGTTAGGATGGAATGGGTACTATGATGTAGGTCGCACCTCTGTGCCGTACTTCGCTTCGGCTACGTTGTCTGTGGGGAAAAAAGTCCATAAAATTTTTGATCAATTCTTGAAATGTTATCTTCAACGACGAAAGGCCTCACGAAAGCCTTCACCGTGTCTGCCCACGAAAAACACTTTGTACCTGCGTGTCCGCGGGGGAGGACGTATTAAGCTGATCAATCTTTTGCCTGAACGTCTTCCCATCGATCATCTGAACGGTCTAACAGCCCGAATCGAGGAGGAAGCTGTCCAAATACTGGAGTTCAAATATGTTCGACGAAATACACGAAGACTTACAGCCTTCAATATAAAAGAACACGATTATGCGTCAGCCAGGCGAAATCCTCATAACCAAACAGTACCTCGCCTAGATCGCGACGAGCGCCACCTTCTTGCACGAAGAATCCTTTGACCACCTGCCATTGGACTCATTTAGTTTTCGACCTTACATGATCTCAAGAAACACGAATCGCAAAAACTGACCTCATAAGACCGCTGGGACATGGTGTAATGGGACTCCGAGTTCAACTCTAGGAGAGACTTCGTGGGGGATCACTATAAGAAGGAACCAGCCATCTCCTTCCTGTATGGTCCAGTGTCTCAGGGTCAAATACTAAGCACTTTGGGACCAGTTCTTGTTTCAAGTTGGTGGCCAAGAAGTAAAATTCACACCCGAACGTGACTTGGCCTTTGCCTCCGATGAAGCCAGGAAGCGATATCGACAGCTCCCAAGTCGAAGGGAATGCTTCTCCGATAGTAAAACGCACGTTGCTCAGCGCTCTGCAATCGATGCAGCCGAGCCATGTCTCGCGGTCGACTAGCAAGCCCTTCAGAGGTTTCGAAACCGAGTTCGCGTCCCGGTTGCAATTAACAGAAGTATCTATATTGTCGAAGACAGAGGAGCCAGAGAAATTTGAAGGACGTGTCGTCATCCAGGTGATTGTGGATAAAGGTACCTTTTGTTTCTTATATACGCCGTGCTTATTGACAGATTTTTAGAAATGCTTAATGGTGCTGGAAACATGCACGGTGGATGTTCGGCCATGATGATTGATATGCATGTTTCTTCTCCTCCTGTTTGCCTGGAGCTAATATAGATGCGTAGTTGCTCGTCAATGCCCATTTACGTCCTTGGGGCCTCAACAACCGGTTATGGCGTATTCGGCGTATCACAGTCTTTGAATATTGTCTACCATTCACCAGCGTTGCTGTACGTTCAAATATCACACTAGTTACTTTCTGCTCAACCGTCGTGTCAGGGGAGACAAGATACGCATTGTGAGCACAACACTCACCGTTGGTAGCCGGGCACTCTCAAGTCGTTGTGAAGTGAGATTCTTGCGATTTCCGTACGTCTCTTGCCCCACCAGCTCACGTCTGACTTCAAAGGTATGGAATGTTACACGACACCGATTAGTAGCATCAGCTATACACATCAAGATGGTTCCATCCGAACCGAAGGCATCTGAATCTGCCAAACTCTGACTTACATAGGCGCCATGTTCATTTACATATACCGCAATCCTCATCATATTATAATATGGCTGCTGCAAATTTGTCCTCTGGCCTGTTCCATCATGCATGAATTCTAGTACTTCGTTCGTTGACAAGCTAATGATGCGTAACCATAGTTTCTCTCAACCAGTTGCTTGCCATCCCTAGGTGTGTGATTGGATGGTGGTCGAGCGATGCCCTCAAGTGACAGCTTAAGGCAGCCAGGCTCACTAGTTTCCAGTAGCCGACCTGACACGCATCCATACCAGTCGATGTATATAGCACGAGCGCTCAAGAATCAAGATGTACTAAGGATGATCTGTCAGTTGCCAACCACTGCTGAGCCGGCCAAGTCGTGTACTTGATTTTGACACTCCGACAGAACTCCCGCAACGGGCTCTCCGACAGGCACCACTTGTAAGTGCACTCAACTCGAACATTCCAAGATTCAAGCAAGCCTTATAATTCGCTGTTAGCATGATTGTTGAAGCTAAGCTTCGTCCTTCCTAAATGTCTCTCCCTGATGCTGACTGTTCTTTGCCCAAGTTGGCGCTCCAAGTTTAGCAATCCGGCTTGACGAGAACGTAACCCCTGGACTGGACTGGACATACTTTCTCGTCAAGGTTTGATGCTAGAGAAAACTATGATTTGACCCTGTCGATTGTCTCCCAACATGCGGAGACTCTTCTTCGAAGATCGTATCTGCGCCTCGTGTTTTACCGCTCCTCGATGACGCTGGTTGGTGCTCTCGTCGAAGTCCACTTCACGCTCGTTCACGGATCTGGAAATTAAAGAGGCCAGTCCTGAATGCAAGTCAATCCTACCCTTTGAGGAATTTGTAGTATTGCTCAACTAGCAAGAAGAAACGAGAGACCGAGGTATGTCATTCAACACAACGACCAGTCTTTCGTGCTTTGAGCTTTGAGCACTGTAGTCCTAGTAAGTGATGTTTCACCAGTTTCATACTCTGCCTGTTTCGTAAATCATGCAAGATAAGGACGAAAGTGGATGCTAACTAGCCTCCTTGGCTCCTGACACTTTTATGCAATTGTGATTACTACTCTATCAAACTGGTAAGTATGGTTAGGCCAGCCGGGGCCACAGTTCGGCCCTTCTCTCCAGTGCATTTAGCTGATACACTACCATAGGGTTTACAACCTCAATGCTCAGCGCTCAAAATGATTGGAAGCAGGCAAAATTCACACCCAAGTGTGACTTGTCTCTTTCCTCCATATGAAGCCAGAAAGCGATATCGACACCTCCCGAGTGAAAGGGAATACTTCTCCGGAGGTCAAACATGCATTGCTCAGCTATCTGGTACAGCCGACCCACGTCTCGCGGTCGACTGGCCAGCCCTTTAGAGGTTTCAGAGCGGAGTTTGTGTCCCGGATGCAACTAGCAGAAGCATCTATATTGTCAAAGGCAGAGGAGCCAGAGAAACTCGAGGGACGTACCGTGTTTGAGGTGATCGTGGATGAAGGTGCCCTCGATTTCTGATATACGCTGTGCTCATTGACACGTAATGGGGCACCCTTAGGCATGTTCAATGAAATTGGAACCATGCACGGTGGTTGTTTGGCTATGATAATTGACATGCATGTTTCTTCTACTCATGTTTAACTGGAGCTTATATGATCGCGCAGCTGCTCGACAATGCCCGTTTACGTCCTTGGCGCCTCGACAAGCGCTTGTGGCATATTTGGTGTACAACAGTCTTTGAATATTATCTACCACTCACCAGCAGTACTGTAAGTTTTATGTAAATGACAGATCAATTATGTTCTGCTGAACCATCGTGTCAGGGGAGACAAGCTACGCATCGTGAGCACGACACTTACTCTTGGCAGCCGGGCACGCCCAGGTCGTTGTGAAGTGAGATTCTGGTCAGCTCTCTCCTTGCTGCATTAGCTTATTTCTTGTTTCAAAAGGTATGGAATGTTACGCGACACCGATTGGTCGCATCAGCTGTACACATCAACATGGTACCATCTAAACCAAAGGCATCTGAATCTGCTAAACTCTGACCCACATGGGCGCCATGATGATTTTACGTAATATTCACCATACCTCAGGACTGCTTGAAAATTTGTCTTCTGGCCTATTCCATGTGATGTAATTTCGTAGATATTCTACGGGTGTCCAGAGTGTTCAATAGCACTCTGTTGATTGACAAATTTAACTTAATGTCGCGTAGCCTTTTCCAGCCAATTACTACTCCCCATGATTCCCTATGTAGTCGGCAGCTAAAATTAGCGTAGATGGCCAAATAGAGCCATCCGAATGCTTCAACATGTCTCATCCACCTCGAATCCACCGACTATGAGCGAACTTTGACTAGTGAAATCTCATAATTGTCCAGGGAACTATCTCGGCGGCCCACCGTGGTCTCATCCGTTGATGAGGCTCGAGCTTGTTCAATATGAATCAATCTACCCTCGTCCGTTCGATTCTAGGAAACTCGAGTTGGCAATTCTTCTTGA
Source organism: Suillus lakei (assembly GCA_016628065.1). Lineage (NCBI taxonomy): Eukaryota > Fungi > Basidiomycota > Agaricomycetes > Boletales > Suillaceae > Suillus > Suillus lakei. Next base: position 179,669 of record JABBWA010000062.1, on the reverse strand, counting down.
CCCAAAGAATTTCGAGGTGCTCGAAGCTCCAATCTTCGAAAGCTTTGATGGCCTTCTCGCTGAGTGCCGAGTTACACATCCTTCACGAGGTATAATGCTTGGTGGTGCTGAATTCAAGACACATGCTGGTCACGGGCGGGAGGCTCACACTCATGACAAATCCATTTACCCAGCAGTTGTACCTCAACCTCATATTTCTCTTGATCTTCTCGGCCTTGGCCTGATATATTTTACGTGCACTTGCCATGGAAGGATATCTACGAACAGGTCGATTCTCGAAACTCTTGTCTCCTTATGGTCCATCGGTACTAACTGTTTTCGGCGCGAGTCAGCACACCGAATTTTGCCATCTTCGTGCAATCTGGCTTCCAGAAGAAATTCTTGGTTACCCTGGCATTTGTATCCGAATATGTTGTCTTCGAAAATTATGACCACGCACGATGTTTTGCCGCTCCCCGATGGCGCGTTGCTGCCACGGATTACGAGCGAAAGCTGGCTGGTGCTATCGTCGAATGTGCACTATGGATTCAGGAAATTAAAGAGGTCAGCCCTTCAATCAGAATCAATCTTATATCTGCGAGAACTCGTAGTACCAGCAAGAAAAACCAAGAAACTGATGTGCAATGAGGGCGAGAATGGACGGATGCTAATTCAGCTCCTGCCAGTGGTCTGACGAACGATTTCATGCAGTGCTCAGACTGGTGAAAAAGTTCTTACCGGCGAAGCTCGGCCCTTCTGAGTCCAGTACTGATATGGCACTGTAGGATCAGAGCTTCATACTCGGTTCAAGTTTGTTACCAGCTGACACAATTCGCACTCGAACTGTGACTTGGACCAACTCTTTCCTCCAGATGAAGCTAGAAAGCGATATCGACACCTCTCAAGTGGAAGGGAATGCTCCCTCGGAGGTAAAACACGCGTTGCTCAGCGCTCTGCAATCGATGCAGCCGAGCGGCGTCTCGCGGTCGACTGGCAAGCCATTCAGAGGTTTTGGAGCCCAGTTCGTGTCCCGGATGCAAATAACAGAGGTATCCGTGTCGCCAAAGGCAGATGAGGTGGAGAAATTCGAAGGACGTGTCGTCTTCGAGGTGATTGTGGATGAAGGTGATTTTTGTTTCCCATATCCGATTTGCTAATTGACACATCATGGGGTGCCCTTAGACATGCTTAATGGTGCTGGAAATATGCACGGCGGATGTTTGGCTATGCTAATCGACATGCATGTTTCTTCTACCCATTTTTGTTTGTAGCTAATATGAATGCGCAGCTGCTCGACGGCGCCCATTTATGTCCTTGGAGCCGCGACGAGGGGGCATGGAGTGTTCGGCGTATCACAGTCTTTGAATATCGTCTACCATTCACCAGCACTGCCGTACGTTCAAATAGCGCACTAACTACCTTCTGCTCAACGATCGTGTCAGGGGCGACAAGTTACATATCGTGAACACCACAATTGCCCTTGGTAGTCGGGCGCTCTCAAGTCGTTGTGAAGTGAGATTCTGGCAATCTCTCCCCCTTGCTTCATCGACTTATGCCTGGCTTCAAAGGTTTGGAATGTTACGCGACACCGAATAGTCGCATCAGCTGTTCACATCAACATGGTTCCATCTGAGTCATCTGAATCTGCCAAACTCTGACCTATCTATGTACATGGGCGCCATATTACATACCTCAATCCTCATCATATCTGACTGCTTGAAAAGTTGACATATTCCATGTACATAATGTAGTTATCTGCAAGATGTGATATTCGACGGATATCCAGAAAAAACAATCCAAACGTATACGAGGGTCATGATATATGTAGCGCAAATGAATGTTGAAGATCGAGTCCGCGATCTCGAATGATATGCAGCCCAAATGAATTCATCTCTTCCAAGTGTTTATATCGGTGGTCATGAAGGGGCCAGCCTGAATTGTCCCCGCGCCAATAGATCTCAATATGTCCATCCGCCTGTCCTCCCATGCCTTAAGTGCTTTGAGAAGCTGCAATATTTTATCGCGTTTTCCTTGTCGGACGTCGTTGATGCTCACGCTGCCCATTTTTACGTCATTGTCGAGAAGGAAGTCAAACAGGCGGAATAGTCCGTCCAACTTGTCATCGTTGGGGCCAGACGGGAACGCGGAGTCTAGCACAGGGGGTGAGGGTGATTTCCCTAAAACTGATTCCGAGAGACGAAGAAGCGCGAGACCGCTATAAAGATGCCCAGTGGCGTCGTGATTTTGTAACGCCACTGGTAGGTGTGAATTAGCCCATTCAACGAGACCCGCGTCAGAAGGATTCAGCTGCACAAGGCTCATAAGATCAGTATTAAAACGGTACATAGAAGGCAGTGAACAAACCGCGTTAGTTGGTGAAGGGCGTGCCTCTCTAGTCGGGCGGGGAGGAGCTTGGTTCGTCATAGATGATGATTTGGACTCGTCTTCAGGCTGGCCTGAAATGGACTGCTGAGTAAAGAATGAATCAAGACGGGTCCGTTCGCTATCTTGTGCGTCACTGGCATCCGGCGATGGTAAACCCATCAGGACGCGAGCATCACGAGAAGATAGCTGATTTGGATTCTCGCGGCGCAAAGCCTTTTGTGTTGCATCGCGAGCGGTAGGCGACGGCGGTCGAGGGGCAGGGTTCATCGCTTGGGCGACCGTTAGAGGGATTGTGGGGATGTTAACGGAAGAAACAACAGGTTCTGTACAATAGATTGTTAAGTAAGCGCCTGACGACAACGACGACAATTCAGACTTACTCGAATAGTCCCTGCCAATGGTGGCCTTCATGATCGCTTTCATCCACTCGCGGACCACGAGTTGCTCATCAGAGCTGAAGAAATGCGTCTTGTCCGTGTCGTGTACTATCCTGAAGCCATAGCGTCCTGGGTCGACATTCTCGTCTGCGATAACCTTGTATCCGATAATATTGACGTAGCCCTTGATTTTCACCTCCTGAACAACTTGCATCAGCATACATCTTCATGATTAAGTAGGCTGCAACCCCCACCGTCTTGTTGTCGCTCCGTAGGATGTACAGATGTGGGCCCTTGATAACGAAGTACCGCACCTTCCAGGCATTGTAATGGTCGCCTTTCTTGCGCATCCATCCTTGGTGATCAGGGGTGCCGATCTGATCAATGATGCTCTTTCCTGGCTTGAACGTACTAGGACCTCGAGACTGGCTCTCGGAGCCATCAGCGTGTTTTTTCAGTGCCGTCGATGATTCTTTCTCTTTCAGCGTTTGACTATCTGCGTCCTTGTCTCTTGGTTTCTCAAACATCCTCTCCTTCTCTCTCAACTTCCTCTTCTCATCAAGAGAATCGCTGCGTGAGGGATTGCGAAGAGTGCTGGAAAGCGATCCATCTGACGTTGATGGGCGACCTGAGGACTTCTTGCTGCCGTACAGCCGGGAAAGATTGAGAGTTGAAGATTTCTCCATTGGGTTTTCATTGTCAATCAATGACCTGATTTAGAGTGAGTGATTAAGCAAACCGTACTAGAACTCAGTGCGTACGGACTGATCCTTGGCGGAGGCTTCCTGGCCTTCCCGAGGGAAGTGGTAAAAGTGCCTCCGAACAAGCTATGTCGCTCCGTGCCTCTCGTCGTACCGTCCCGTTTGTTCCGGCTGTGCTTACTGCCAATGCTGGAGTCATCCAGCTCCCGCTTCCGCGCTGATCTGGGTGATGCTACCGGCAACGCCAAGGTAACCTGAAGTTGAGAGTGCAGTGGTAGAATTATTGATGGAGGAAGTGTCGCCCTTCTCCTTCGCGGTAGATGTGGACTCCGTGGAACGACCAAAGAGGCGCCGGCGTTGCTTGGCGGCAGAGGGTACAGTTTCTCCCTGCCGAAAAGGTTTAAATGATGCTACCTGGAGAAAGAAGATATGAAATCACTTCGCTCAATGCGCCGCGATCATCGTCTTGCAACTCTTCGGGCTCGCGTGCATCCTCTTGAGATCGCTTGTTCAAGGCACCATCACTAGGCGAAGGTGCAAGTTGCCCCGACCCCGTACGCTAATAATGCGTAAGCAATAGAAACAACAGTAGAAAATGAATCGCCAACTTTGTGCTCATTGCCGTTCGGTGGAACTCCGAGGCCGAGTCCTACCGCACCAGGCGAGACATTATTTTCTAGCGAGCCTCCAATGATACTGACACCAGTGCTCGACACACTAGATACTCTTTTTACAAATTGGCTCATGTCTGTAGCTGGACTCTCGGGGCTGCGCATCGAACCAAACGTCGCTGAGTTCGGTGCAGTAATAGCTGAACTCATGGTATTTGCGAACATGGGGCTATTCAGCGACTGATGAGTCGAGCCAGAACGCGAATGTGTGTAGGAATAAGAATGAGAGTGCGACAAGGACTGAGGATGTTGGGGCGACTGGACGTCTGGGAAGATGATAGATGGGGGGCGGCGTAGTTCGGCGATAGCGTTGGCAATGCGCACACGCTTTCCAAATGCGACGATGCCAATTTCAGCCTTGAGAAGGTTGATGTCAAGCTCAAGCAGAACATCGCCCGTGATCTCTTGTTCTACGGGGTATAAAATTAGTTCAAGTCGTGCAACGAAAAAAATAATTTACCTATAAACTTATCGCAGACGTCCTGGCCAAAGCCCTTGGACTTCAGCCAGTCCACAACCTCTTCGACACTCCACTCCGATGGAGGAACAGACTTCATCGGACTACTTTCCCGTGTAGGTTCAGACGGTGACTGTGGCATGGAAGTGGTAGAAGCTTGACCACTGGATGCAACACTATTGTGCTTTGACGTCGGTGGTGGGCTGACTACACGTGGGGTGGGGGAGGAAACAGCATTGGAAACTTGGCGAATCTCGCGAATCACATGCGTGGAAGTAGCGTGGGTGGTGGGTTCAGGGGAAGCAGGTAACTGTATGGAGGATGGCTCGACAGCAAGAACAGGAACAGGTGCGTATATGTTGACCATAGGAGATACTGGAGCGGAACGAGATTGAGATGCATTGCGTTCATGACCAGCGGGCGCTGGGGAGATAGCGCGAGAGGTTGAGGTAACAGAAAATGACGTCTTATGAACTTTGGCTGTTTGTTCACCATCATTGGATGCAAGGGATGGTAAATCTTCTAAGGGGAGTGTCATAGGTGAAGTCATGCTCGACTTCTTCCTCCTGTGACTCAGAGTTATTGCGCCATCGTTGTCATTATCTTCCTCATCTTCCTCGGGGATATGAGGGTGATCACGTGCGAACCGATGTATATTTTGAAATGTGTCGTCCACTTCTTCTGCTTCGCTCTCATCACTCATTTCGATGTCTATCGGAGGAGCGAGAGAGCGGATCTTTACTTCCGTAGCGGCCTTCGCTTCCACGACTTTACGCGCCTGTTCTGCAAGCTTGTCTCGGGCATTACGGTGCCAATCCTCTCCGTCCTCCCGTAAGCTGGTATCTCCGTCTGTTTCGGTGTCCGTTTCGCGATCCGTATCTCCGTGCCGAGTGCTGGCGAAGCTGAAGCTGCGAGTTCCATCACGATCATCTTGGCCAAGCTGCTCAATGGCCTTCTGGACGTCCGTCATAGTAGCCTGCATGACTTCCTCCTGACGTCCTGAAGGCGGTTCGCCAAGGGCGACACCAATGTTGGACTCGGCGTCGCTACCAATAACTGAAGCTGACTCTTCCTCTAGTGAATGTAATATGTCAGGAGGGTCGTTCATGGAAGGGCCAGCGGTGGATTCTGGTGAAGCTGCACGTGGAGGGGCAGGGGCAGCCGGTGTAGTATAGCTTTGGGGGAAGAGGCCAATTTTTCCTGCAAGATTGCGTCCCTGGTAATAAAGTGCATGCATGAGTTAACATCCTGGAGCGAAACAACAAATGTAATTAAATTCGGCAGAGCACGGGGCACTGGAGTTTATGTGGGCTGAAATTGTGATGCAGAGTTGTGTATGCCTACATGCAGACCGTATGCTGGGTGAAAGAATCGGACTAGTACCCACCTGCCACCAGCCATCGCTGTATTGATCATCCTTCTCTATAACCTCGATGGGCTCACCCGCACGGAAGTCGACTTCGTCCTCATTTTCGGGTTGAAAGTCGTGAAGTGCATACACATAGTCGGGCATTGTACCGATAGAGTTCGTCACAGACGAACGATCTGCTGTCGAAAATGATAGTCAATAGGCTCCTGAAGTAATGGGTGTCTATGAGTTGCGAAACACGTAGCAGGCACGGCGGAAAGAGGACACCTGTTAATTGGAAAGGTCAGCAGGTGGTAGTATGGATGTGAGAATGGTGGTCGGTTGCTCTGAGTGACCCGGTGGCCAAAGAGGATCCCGTTCGTTAAAATTCCACGAGCGTCGACGTTAACTTCGATGAGAACAACTACTCTACTAGTACTCCGAGTTGCGAAATGCAACCGAACCGGCTCAGATCCAGCTGGCTATGATGACTCAGCAAATCGGTTAGATTATCAGATTGAGAAATTGTTGCTGATTCTTTCATTGAACACCTGAATTCGAGCATGACTCGAGTTTCTCGACTCCCATACTACATAGCCACCTTTTCCACTGTCGCAATGGCCTCCAAGCGTTTGAGTAGGTCGTGATTGCCTTCGCCATGTTTAATGCATCCTGACAACATCCCATCAGCATTCGTAACCGGAAATCATAATAAATTGAAGGAGACCAAGTATATTTTATCTCAAGGAACACCAATAGAAATAGACTCGCAAGACTTGGATAGCAGGTTCTTTTAATCAATGCTTATTCACTCGCTGATCAAACATTCAAGTACCCGAACTGCAGGGCACGACTCAAGAGGTCGCCATAGCGAAATGTCGTCGCGCAGCTGAGCTGGTCAGTCCATATCTGAATTTACGGATCTACCTCCCCACCTCAGTGCTTATGCCTTCTGGAAGCTAGGGAAGTCATGCATAACGGAGGATACCGCATTGTGCTTCGTAGCGTATAATGGGCTACCTGGTCCATACATCAAACACTTTTTGAAGACACTCGGCCATGAAGGTTGGTGGGTGCAGATTCTGCTGAACGAGACTTTCTGAACGCGTCTGAGTAGGCTTGAACAACATGCTAGTAGGATTCCCAACGAAAGACGCATATGCACTCTGTACTTTTGCGTACAGTGCAGGTCCGGGCACTGAACCGACCCTCTTTGAGGGCCGCACAGAAGGGACCATCGTCCATGCCAGGGGACCTGGCGATTTTGGCTGGGACTCCGTCTTCCAACCAAAAGGTTTTGACCAGACGTAAGTCTCTCGCGAAATTTTGCTCGGTTGTTCGTAACATGATTATGCTGAAATCGGGACAAAGCTACGCCGAAATGACCAAGGAACAGAAGAATATCATTTCCCACCGATACCGTGCACTGGATAAGCTCAGGGCATATTTGGTAACCCTCGACACTGAGAACAGCTAAAGCTGCTTCTTGCAGGGTAACCAGAATCCAATATACAATTAGCTGTGCGATAAGATAGATTTGGAGTTCTTAGATTCGATTCCCTAGCTTACAGTAAAATGATTTACATCCTCCTCGCTGCTTAAAGGATCACTTCATGAGCGCAACACCAGGTACATTGTGGTTACCACTGGCAGATTCAGCGTGTTATTACTAGACATTCGCCGAGGTCAGAGCAAAAAAAAAATTGTGTCAGTCATGCGGAACATGGCGTCGGTGCCACATGCTCCACGATTTTGCATCACTATGTTTCAGTTTCTTCTATCCCTTCCGATTCTTCGCGGAGTTAGCTCGGGCGAGTCGGAGCCAATTTTGTCTTCGTGAGATCAACGCGTCTCGAGGGGAAATTCTTCACGTTACACAGCCAACGGGCGCAACATAAATTCTGTGAACGGGATGCACTATGTACCTGCTCATGTGCTACGGGATGATAGGCGAAGTGCTGTGATATTACACAAATGTTTGGGTGGTCATGTATACATAGAGTTTCTGTGTGCTACGAGGCCGGGGTCGTCGAGCATAATAAAGTTTCTGATCCGGTGAAGGATCGGATTCCCGACTCCCGACTTCCGACACAACTTTTTCGAGTGATCAAGCAGCAAGCCCAGCACACACGCTTCACATCACCAGCCCCCTAGCGGACACCCACGTTCTGACACCACTAGGAGGAACCCATTTTTTTACCTCCTAATATTTTCAACACAAGTTTCTATCTAATAGCAACGCGGGCAAGTCTGGCGGCTATTCCGAATCTATGTCCATCCATACTCCAAGAAAGAAGGCCAAAATCCGTTTAGATGACGACGTAACCTCCGTGATAACGCGCCCTGCGAACCCCCTGCAAAAACAGCGCGAGCAGCTTCCTATAGCACAAGGTAACTAGCATATCCGTCCATTATCCAAATCTCTACTCAGCGTCTTCGCAGGACGGGAAGCTCTTATCCGCGAAATACGGGAAAATGACACAACAATCTTACTGGGAGAGACAGGATCAGGAAAAACCACTCGTGCGTCTACTAGCTATCACACTACTACTATTGCATCTCATGACTCCATCTTAAGTACAGAAGTTCCTCAATACATTCTCGAATCGGGCATCGCAGGCAAGGGTATGATTGCTGTCACCCAACCACGTCGAGTAGCAGCAACGTCCCTCGCCGCCCGCGTAGCTGCAGAGAAAAATGTCTCCGTCGGTGGACTTGTCGGATACTCCGTGAGATTCGACGAGGCTTCAAGCTCTGACACCCGGATAAAATACGTCAGTGACGGTATGCTCGTGCGGGAACTGCTTTCGGATCAGTTGCTGTCGAGATACAGTGTCATAGTTGTGGACGAAGCACATGAACGAACCCTTCGGACGGATTTCCTAATAGCAAACCTGAAAACGATACAGACCGCTAGAAATAGCGGGGGTGACGTCAGTGGGAAGGGAAAGGGTCCTGCGTCAGCCCTTAACCCGTTGAAACTTATCATCATGAGTGCGACGCTCGATGCCGAGAAGTTTAGCAAGTTCTATAACAAGTAGGTGCGTTACTTGCGTACGTGATGTGCATGTTTATGACGACTCCAGTGCTCGAATACTCTATGTCAAGGGCCGACAACACCCTGTTCAAATATTTCATACGTCTGTCAGCCAGACGGACTATGTCGATGCTGCTCTACGAACGTTCTTCCAAATACATACGGATAGACCTCCAGGAGATGTCCTTGTATTTCTTCCAGGTAAGTGTATTAATTTACCGGTATCATCCATGTTAACTTCTGATATTGCGTAGGCCAAGAGGATATCGAAAGTTTGGACAAATCGATAAAAATGTATGCTCGCAGACTCCCTGAGGAGCGTATGAGTGTACGACATCATTACGTTTCAACGACTCTCGTTCTCACTGTGATCCTCATCTAGGTCCTGACATGCCCAATGTATGCTGCCTTGCCGCCTACGCAGCAGGCTAGAATATTTTCGTCTGTCCCCACAAACACTCGGAAATGTATCCTTGCTACCAACATCGCCGAGACGTCCATCACGATACCCGGAATAAAATACGTAATCGATACCGGCAAGTGTAAAGAAAAAAGATATTTGTCGAAGGATACTGGTGGAGGTAATGGGGGTGATTGTCCATTTGAGTTCACAACTGACCGTTTCGGTAGGTTTTGATACCCTGTTAACTCGAGATATCACAAAGTCGTCTGCTATGCAGCGGGCTGGTCGCGCCGGTCGCGAAGTATGCCCTGAACCTTGTCTCTCTTGATGCCTCTAACGCGAAGTAGGGTCCAGGCTTTTGTTTCCGCTTATACACAGAAGACGCATTCAATGCAATGGCGCTTTCCGCAGAGCCCGAGATTCGCCGATGCAGTTTAACCCAGAGCGTCTTGCAATTGAAATGCCTCGGTCACGACTTTGAAGCAGTCGATTTCATGGATCCTCCCGAGATTGGGTCAGGTACGGCTCCCTGACATACTTCCATACCAATCCTGACTTTTTTTAGTCATTTCCGCACTCAAGACCCTCTGGCTTCTTGGTGCGCTGGACAACTCCAAGACACTAACCTCATTGGGGCGTCAAATGGCGTCCTTCCCCGTGGAGCCGTACTTCGCGCGTATCATCCTCGCATCCAAAACCCACGGCTGCACCTCTGAGGTAATAGACATCGTGTCCCTTCTCTCATCCTCTTCTACGCTCTTCCTCGATATCTCCGACCAGCGTGATGCCATCGCAGAAGTTCGGGGCAAGTTTCGTCATACCAGCGGGGACCATATGACGATGCTCAATACCCTCCGATCATACCAAGAGATTACCGCATCTGAGAGTAAGGGCGCGAGAAAGGAATGGTGCCGCCAGCATTTCGTGAACGAAAGAACGTTCGTGGAGGCGATGAAGATTAGAGATCAGCTAAGGCAGACGTGTCAACGAATTGGCATTGACTGGCATGCTTCCACGGCAGATAGTGAGGAGCCAGTGCTGAGATGCTTTGTCACTGGCCTCGTTCAGCAGTCGGCATTTTTACAGCCAGATGGAACGTACAAGCAAACGATGGGTCATTCTGTGGGTTTCACCCCTCGTTGTGCGAACACAGAATACTGAACGTGTACAAGGTCATTAAAATTCATCCGGGTTCCACGCTTTGCGACAAAAAAGTACCTGCTATCATCTACGATGAGCTTGTGAGTATTCGTTTTCCCCCATTGTTCACGGTTAACATTTATGGTGCAGGTCTACACAAGTCAGATTTATGCGAGGGGCGTGTCCTCCGTTCCAAAGAGCTTCTTTAGCAACGTCACACCAGTAGCGAAGGAAGCATGAAGTAGGCGCGTGTTTTCTCGTACACTCGTAGGATCTAGCTCAGGATCTAGCATACCGTACGCTTGGATTAGCCATTTTTATACATCTCAGAGAAGCACACGCGCTTCCCATCCCAGATTCGTCCCAGACCCACGCATCCGTTGACCAACGAGACTCCGACTCGAAGGGGCGCCAACATTTCTAAACTTTATTTCCAATAGATTTTAGCAACTGGTTCTTGGGCCAGCGAGCCCCAGCGTTGTGGGTGCATACACGTGCTACTATCAACCATCAACCATCAATTAATAGCGTGAGGGTGTGATGTATGAGACAAGCACGGGTGTAGTGTCGTGTACCAGGGCTGGTCTGGTAGGGAAGGTGGGACCAACTAAAATAATCCAATTACGATCAAGATATGACCCAAAAGCCTCGAGGCCAGTCGTGTATGCACTGCCTGGCATGCTGGATTCAAATTCGCTAAGGTTGAAGTCCTTCCTCATGACTCGAACCTTCTGATGGGGAATCGGCTTGATGCGCTGAAGAGTCTGTCATTAATAATTGAAACTCACTCCCAGTTGCTTGATAACATAATAGGAGATAGTCCGGAATCCTCGTGACTGGCGCGAGTAACGACTTGTATACCAAGAGAGAGAGGATAGCTGTAGAATATTCGAAGGGGACCGAATATCATTAATCTCGCCTGCATACGTCCGATGACTCGGACAGGGATTGTTGAGCCACATGACTTTGCATACGTACCCAGAAATGGCGATCACCGCGGGCAACACCGAACTTGGTAATCTGTGGTAATCGATTTCAAATGATCTTCATCTCTTCATCTCTCTCGCTGTACGCTGGTTCAACTGAAATATCATGGATGCCCTTGAAAGCTCCCTGCTAAACGGGCAATGGGATTCCAAGCTCCACACAAAACTGGAGTCGCGTCCTGCAACTGTAACGCTCGCAAAGGATGTCATAGATGGTAAATTTCGGGAGGTGCTAACCTCATCTTGGGCCCAAGCGCTTTTTAGGGCATCTGGACTGCAGGATAAAAGCTATGGAGAATCTTTCTCGTGGAAATTACCACCTGTGACAGATGAAGCAGAAAAAGAGTTCATCCAGGTCGTTCTAGCCGTCGCATGTTTACATGCTTTCATCCAGGCAAATTGGACTGGTCCGGACCTCAATATCAAACCATCGGAAGTGATCGTTGACGTGATGAATCCAACCTTGATATCTGATGAGGTCCTCGATACGAAGGCGGTGACCGAGCTTGCTTACGGCGGCGAGCCTGCCTACCACCTCACGCGACACGCGACCTTTTTGCGTCTCGCCCAACTCATTTTTGCCTTGCCATATCATCACTGCATATCCGTTCGTTGGTGGCGGTTACGTACAACAATCATTCATGAGCAGTTACTGGACGAGGCAGTGCCGCTTCCAACGGACACCCATGACTCCTTAGAGTCTCTGTTGCAGACCCTTACGGGAGATGCGGGAGATCGCGATCTCGCTGGCCGTCTGCAGCTAGAACAGGGTCGCCTCCAACATATTTTTTGCCACGACAAAGTCGCTTCCGATCGATTTGTTCAAGCGGCCCGTGCTACGGGATTACAGTATGAACTCACGGGAGCGCTTGGGAGACGAACAAAGTTTCAACAAAATGATCTCAGCCAATTGGTGTTACTCGCAGAGAGCCGGAAAAGGGATAACTCTCTCGCCGAAGCCGTGCCCGACGATCTTGCCGATCAGTCATGTACGCCTATTAACGTGTCTATCATAACAGATTCCAATCTTCCTGTTACCTTGGAATTGAATGACGACACGCTTCTCGAGCAAACTATATTCACATCATCTGTCCCCTCATCCACAACCAATCAGCTGAGCCATCTGGATCCCGTGTCACAACCCCCTTTACACCCACTCGATCAGTGCATACTTCTGTCCCTTTGCCTCAACGTACGGAATACGTCTCCTTCGCATGGCCTCACAAGCGAACAGATGTCCCCTTACGTCGCCCGTGTCATGTCACATCCAAAGAATTGGTCAGTCCACACTATGGCTTTACTTCTGCGGTCCCGCCTCGAGTCTGTACGTACACGGACTGTTGAGCGCTCGGTACTCCAGCTCCAAGCCCTCGTGGACCAGATGCCGACTGCCGATTCCCCCTTACCGGAACGGCTACTTTACTTCCATTCAATACCGCTTCCAAGCAAGTGGGAGATGGAACGCGAGCTGGCGTTACGTTTCCTCACTCTCGGGGTGGTAAAATCGGCCTTAGAGATATTCGAACGCCTTGAGATGTGGGAGGAGGTAGTGAAATGCTGGCAGTCTTTGGAGAGGACGGACAAAGCGGTTGCCATTGTCCGTGATTTACTTGAGGGACGCAAAGAGGAAGTAGAGAGTGTGATTTTGCGGGGTAAAGATTTACCTTCGCGGCGCGGCAAACTAGATTCGGCACGACAGGCGAAGTTGTGGTGTCTGTTAGGAGATCTGGAACCAGATAATGCAGTGGAGCATTATGAGCGTGCATGGGTGCTGTCCAAGGAGACTTCCGGCCGTGCAATGCGGTCTCTTGGAGGCTACTACTTCGCACGCGGGGAATTCGAGAAGGCCATTCCCTGCCTGCAGCGTGCGGTGAAGATCAATCCGTTATTATCCCGTTCTTGGTTTATCCTAGGGTGTGCCTATATTCGTCTCGAAAATTGGGAGGGGGGCCGAGATTCATTTAGTCGATGTGTTTCTATCGACGATGAAGACGGAGAGAGTTGGAACAATTTGGCTAGCATGTACCTTCGTTTGGACATCTCCCAGAATATCTCCGAATCAGATGTGAATGGGGTAAGTGGGGATGAATCTTCGTTACCCTGTAAGAACTCAAATTTATGTTTAGGAAGACCAGCCTAGCAAGACCAAATCTTTCTCAAACAGGATGCTGGCTTTTCGTGCTTTAAAACAGGGCTTGAAATACAGTTACGACAATTGGCGCATGTGGACAAATTACATGATTGTCGCCATGGATGTCGGGGAGTTATCAGAGGCATGCCGTGCACTAGTGCGTATCGTTGAAGAACGGAGTGCAAAAACCGGTGCAGAATGTGTCGATGAAGAAGTCCTTGAGCGCTTGGTAAATGCCGTTACCAGAGTGCCTGCTGGCCCCGATCGGTCAGCTGGGGATGATGATAGGGGGCGGGATGCTGTAATCAATACCAACGAGGACCACGGGCTGCTCAGGAGAGTACTGGAACTTTTCGATCGGACCATTCTTCCCCGTGTATCTTCTCCTCGCATCTTCCGCGCCTATGCACGTCTTCTGACTTGGCAATCACGGTGGGAAGATGCGCTGAAAGCTTACCTGGATTGGTATCGCTGTAGCGTGGCTGGAACGTTTGAGAAGGGAGAAACTGACGTTGAGAAGTGGCGAGAAGCTGTAACTGAAGTCGAGGACGTCATGGACGTTTTAAAAAATTTCGGGCCGCGGGTGCAAGGCATCAATTGGAGACATCAGGGGCGCAGTATCATGCGGACGTTTATGGGACGCTCGAAAGACTTTGAAGACGAGGCAGAATGGTCACGCCTGATAGAGTTGCAAAGCGAGCTGCATACTGAAGAGTAGGGATAGTAGAATGATTTTATATCGAAAACATGAGAAAGCAGATGCTAATGAGTGTGTATGTTAAACGCAGTATGGAGTGTGACTGTGTGTTGAACACACGTATTGTGAGGTATGCGGTGAGAACAGTGAGGATAAAGTGGCATGTGAGTGCGAGTCCAAGGCGGGAAACGAGAAACGTAGTATATCACATAGAAGACGAATCGTGAGGAAGAAAACTGTTACAGCTTCCAGTCTAAATCCAGAGCCATGCGGTTCAGAGACAAAGTGGTTAAAATTTCAGTGACCATAGTAAGGCCGGAATGCTTGATTATCAGACGAGCGCTGAAGACATCTTCTGGCTGACTGAGCTCCCACGTAGCGACCGTAGAGCGTCCATCTAGGCACTGAAATTCGATTAGCAAAACAAAAGGCACGAAGGCTAGTAACATCCCACCTCCATCTTCTGAGGAAAAACTTTCCACTTCAGCTCCTTACCATTCTGCGCCGTAAAATAGCGTGACCTGTAATTGTTTGCATTCCGGTTTAACGACACGACATTCACAACACCTACGTGCTAGCATCTTTCTTGTGGCGTAGGTGATTGACCATGGCGACCTCCGGCCCATTACCATACACAAGGTATCCTGGTGTTCTGGATGGGCCGAAATACAAATAAGAATTGCTGGGACCCATAATTTCTGGGTGCTGCTGGCTCCAAGCCGCTTCGCGAGCGATGTGGACAATTACATTCACTTGTTGGTCAACCTTAGGAATGACATGTCAAAGGATGCTGAGCGCTGAGCCTCAGGCATCGTTACCGTTTTCCTAATTTTCGGCCGTCACGGATTAATTTTAAGCCGAGGGTGTTCAAAGAGGGACATACACCGTGAACGCTGGTCTGCTCTCGAGATCCTCAAATCTATGGCTGAAGAGATTTGATCCAAACTGAAGGAGGACGTATGAGCCAGACATGACGGGAAAGGTGGAAGAAAGACGGGAGGTTCTGGGTCATTACATTCCAGTCGCTCATATGTAACTTACCATTTCACGCACAAGAACACGCTAGATTGGGAATAAGAGATTTTGGCACGGCCACAAAGAAGCCCACGTAAAGAAGCCCACGTGGCTCCTCGTGGCTCCTGCTTCATTTTAGCAGCCGAACCGGCCATTTCATTGATCCCCTTGCCTCAGGGCCTCTGTCAGTCTTCCACACTTTTCAAGTGCGATGGGCAAACGCCTCTTATTCTAGGTTATCGAGTGAAATTTTAAAGTATGCCAAGAAAAACTGTGGATATTGGTCATGCGCGGCCTTCGTGTGTCTGCAGGTGTATGCAAACTACAATAATGCTCCTGAGAAGAAACCCAGCAGACAGGTCAAGGTTCACCGATGGCTAGCGAGCTCCACCTCTACGTACTGGCATCGATAAGCTCATTCCCAAAATGATAAGGAACGACACACGTGGATAAAGGTCTGAACCAGACGGAAAAGCGAATTGTCCGTTCAGTCGTACACTGGTAATAAAATGAGGATTATTACCACCGATCCGTCTGTCCGAGGATTCTAGCATTTCTTACCATGTATGATCCCTGGTAAGTCAGGTTTGCGTAAATACGTGTAGAGCGGCAAAAAAGCATTAAGTGCGCACCGTAAAACAGTGTCCATACAAGAATAAATGTGAAGATGTTATCTTGACCAGGGTTCACCAGCTCTCCAAGTCCGCCAGGCAAGTACTTTGCAGGTTTCCCTCTGCAGTTTATGGCGTAGATGATAAATGAGGTTGAAACGATGGATGCTATAAAGAGTGCGAATCCCAGCCAGTTCTCTAGTCCGAGGATTCCTGCAACAGCACCAGCAAAGCAAGAGGAGAGGAACTTGACAGATGTAAGCGCTTGATTGTGCAGGACATTGGGTGCGAATATAAGCTGAGCTGCATTATCTGTAGTTGTCGCCATCGACGATGATATTGAATGTGAGCGCGGAATAAATGTCAGTTGAGCCAGCGTACTACGACTCGGACACCGGAAAGATCTCCCACGGTCTTAGTACATGCATTTCCGATTCCGAACGAGATGATCTATTGTGACATCGCGCCTTTACAAGGTCGAATCAACAGTAGAAAGTTGTCCAACAACTAATACTTCCATCTCTCAGGAGAACTCAAGGTGAAGTCGTCATGTCCAAGAATCCAGATGGCAAACAGATCAAAGTAGGGATTCTTGGTGCTACGGGTACTGTAGGGCAGCGTTTCGTCACTCTGCTCGCAAAACACCCGTGGTTCACCATTCATGTGCTTGGAGCATCTTCCAGATCGGCTGGGAAGCCATATGCGCAGGCCGTTACATGGAAGCAGACGACGCCGATACCATCTGTCGTCCGCGATGTCATAGTGCACGAGTGCTACCCAGAGCACTTTGCGGAGTGTGCCATCATCTTCTCTGGTCTTGACGCTGATGCTGCTGGAGAAATAGGCACGTCTCTCAGCGTATAACCCGTCTTTTACCCCGCTTATCTTTACGAATATCAGAATCTGCGTTCAGAAGCGCCGATCTTGCCATTTTCTCCAACGCCAAAAATTACCGCAGAGATCCCTCCGTACCTCTGATCGTCCCCCTCGTGAACGACTCGCATTTGTCCATCATTCCTCAGCAGCAAGCGCTGCAAAATCCCCCGCTCAAGAAGGGATTCATCGTTACCAATGCCAATTGCTCTACGACGGGCTACGTTATACCCCTTCGCGCCCTGGAGAGGGCCTTTGGACCCATCGAGTCATGTCTGGTCACTACTATGCAAGCCATCTCCGGTGCTGGATACCCAGGCGTTCCTAGTCTTGATATCATCGATAATGTCGTGCCCTACATTGGCGGCGAAGAAGAGAAAATGGAGTGGGAGACACTGAAAATTCTGGGAGGAATCGCCGATGGAGATGATGGAATGAAGACATTTGACATGCACGCACGTCATCCGTTACGTGTATCCGCGTCGTGTAATCGGGTTCCCGTCATTGACGGGCATACGATGTGCGTTTCTGTACGTTTCCAGCGGAGACCTCCTCCCAGCCCACAGCAAGTCCGTGAAGCGCTGGTAGCATACACTCCGGAGGCGCAGTCCATTGGATGCCCTTCTGTCCCTGTCCATGCCATTTTTGTGCATGAAGAACCGGATCGCCCACAACCTCGGTTGGACCGATATTACCAAGACGGCGCAGGCGTGTCAGTGGGAAGAGTGCGCCAATGTCCCGTTCTTGATATAAAGTTCGTTGTCCTCGCGAACAACGTCTCTATTGGAGCAGCTACCAGCAGCATCATTAACGCGGAGCTCGCGGTGTTGAAAGGAGTTGTAAAGGTGGAGTAACGGGGGCCCTTATCCTGAACAATCAACAATGTGCCAGATCTAGAAGTTCGGCGATGATTTCTTCCACGATAGTAGAAAGATCAAATAATAGCTTTATGTTACTGCGAGTATATTATGGGCGAAAGCGCTGGTAACTGGTACAATTGTATACTGCAGGTTAGTGCGATGATGACGTTGATACAGTATTGTAACACAAATGTGGGCAAAACATCTTGATCAACCAGCTCGGGAGGAACGGTCGCGGTTCAGCTGTACAAAGGTCTCAATCATGCGATTCATATTACCCAGTCCTGGCGTCTCGGGAAGCCATTCTCCATTGTTGACGCAAAGAACCTTCATGCGTTCATGATAGTCGAGGTCAGGAAGCAGCTTAGGGGTGATCAAGAAGTATTGTGCGCTGTCAGGTTTGCATGTAACCTCGACCAAGGAATTGTGTACCGCTCGCTCGGCGCGTTGATCCATGCCCTTCGGAAGACATCGTCAGCACTTGACGTATAAACAGGGTCAAAAAAGGGGGTACCTGGTTAATCTCGTCAACAAGAGAGAACGGCGTTCGGGCCTCTTCTGTTAAACTCATGAGGTATAAGATAGTAGTGAGTGACCGTTCCTGGACCCTAATGTAAATATCATGCGCGGAGTAAGTTTGATCCCTACTTACGCCGCCTGACTGTCTCTGTCCCGTAAGAAGTTGCAACTTCTCGTTATCACGAAATTTAACGAGAATGTCGATCGCCCACTTGTCATAATCGTCATGGGGGCTGATCCGGATTTCACCTGCACAACCAATGCCTGCAAAAGTCGATAAACGTAAATTCATAACGCCCAGCAGGGTTTAGCAACTGACGATCAAACGCAGCAGAAAATTTCTTTCCGATGCTCGCAACAAGCTGTTCGAGAGCAGGTTGCCAACGGTCCTGACAGAAAACTCAGAAATGAAATGGGGCAAGGAAGAACACCGCCTACTCTGGCATTCTTGATTTCTCGTTCCACTCTGCGGGTAGCCTTCTCTCTGTCTTCTAGAGTTTTTGTCAGGGCTTCGATCTATTTATCACCGTAGTAAATGAAGACCCCCTTATCAGAGGTGGAGCAGGCAAACCTCATTCCTTCGCCGCTCATACTGCTCAACAACGCCAGGGTTCGTCAGCGAGATCATATCAAGATTGGCGCGCTGAACATCGAGTTCCGTCCGCAGGTCATTCACGCTCCGATCGTGAACCGAACCATCCTGTATAGATGTAAGCTATCTCTGCCTTCTATTAACCATCACCTCAGGGTCGCTCACCATTTCCATCTTGGCGAATTGTTGTTGGAATTCTTGGTCCATACTCTGAACAAGCCGTAGACTGGTGTCGCGTTTACTCTTCGCGTCAGCCTTTGTCGCAACGAATATTTGGTCAGCTAGTGTTGATGGTTACTTCATATCCGCGGGCGTTGCAGGAAAGTCTGATGACAAACCTTCTTCGAACTCGGCAAGAGCCCGTTGGTACTTTTCATCCTTCTCTTGGCACAGTGCTTCAAGCGCATTTTTGTTTGCGCCGACCTGGAGGAATTCAAGTCCACTGCGAGTTGCTTCAACTTGATCAGCTATTGCGGCGCGAATCAGTTGCTGTGGAGTAGATTGTCAATTTGCTCACGCATTCGCGACAGAGAAAAGCTAACCGTGTATTCCTTTACAATCCTAACACGCTTCTTTGAAATTTCGAACAACCTCTTCTTGAGCTTCGCTCGTTCATCCTCCACGGAAGGTGCATTCTCAAGGTCCCTCAGCTTGTTCTTGTTGGTCTCTGTGGTGCGGTTAGATATGAAAACGGCCGGGCGGTATTAATATGTACCGATTTTAGCCGCGAGCGTAGCCAAATGCTTCTTCTGGTTATTAACAGCCTTCTTTCGTGCCTCGAGTGCGTCCTGCAGACATGATAAGTGACATTCACTTTCCGATGCCATCCTGTACAAAGATGACATACAAATGTCTTCTTGAACAGAGCTTCCTCAGCTCTGATCTCACGCTCCTCCGCCGCAAGGTTGTTCGCATCTTCGTTAATGACTTCAAGAGCCTGCCTTGCCTCTTGGATAGTCTGATCGAGTTTCTTCTTGATCTCAGGGTCGACTGCGCCCCTGTAAACATACTCGACAAGAAGACGCAATGACGGACCACTTACTCGTGCTGCTGACAAGATTCCGGGCTGGACGGAGGTCCCTCGTCATGTTCGCGGCTGCCCGCTTTCCATATCGAGATCGTGAAACTGTGTTCATCACTCTTCCTGCGATGAACTTTGCCCCGCTCCCGTCTCGGGAAACAGCTTCCATAGCAGCGTTTACATCGACCTTAGACCCGTCCAAGCCAACAGCCTGACAGCACAATTCTAGTTAGCATACAGTTACTAAAATAGATGGATTTACTGACGGTGCGGTGTAGGTTGACTTCTCGCGTGAGGAACCACAGAAGGCCGTCAGGGCATTCAATCTTGTTGATTGCATAATCATCAAAACCAAGTGCCTTCAGCTATAGCAGAGCGTTAGATTATTCAAAAGAGAACACACGAACACACCTCTGTCTCGTTCATGGGAGGAGGGCTCAGGTCCACCTTGGGTCTGAACCAGGTGTTGATACGCGCGCCCTTTCGGAGCCCGGCTTGCTCGCTGTCATTCAAGTAGTTATTCAGGGCAACATAGTCTTCCTCGCATTGCGTGACAAGGATCTGCAAGTCAATCAGCCACCTCGTTTGAAAGCAACAGGCAGGATGTGGTACAAACCTTGAGCTGATCCTGATTAAAGCATGCCTCTATGGCATCGGTATAGCGTCGATCTGGAACAGTGCAACATATCATGGGGGGCTCAAACACCTCCATCTTGAACTTGTCCTGGTGGTTACGAAGCCACACAACCGCATCGGCCATATCTCTATCCCAGGCCCGCAATTTCTCGAGTTTACGATGGCGCTCGTCTTCCAGGTTTTTCAGCCTGTGATGAATGTTTACACGTCCCATATCAAATAAACGTGATTTTCTCACTGGTCCAATGCGCCACTGATATTTGCCTGTTGGGCGGCGGACGAATCAACATTCTTCCTTTGTCGCTCCTGCAAATCCTCCATGCGCGTCGTAGTCTGACTGTGCTCCCGGTTGACTTTCCTCTAGGAAACGACCGTTAGCACGAATTGCGTTGACCGCTCATGTGGTACACGAACCATCTCAGCATTGATGGCTTCTAGATCCTCTAGTTTGGGCGGGTTGTCAAGCTCTTTCTGCCATTTCTCATTGTGCCCTTGGATTTCTTTGATCTTCTTCACGCGCTCCTTCTCGGCCCGTTTGAGACCGTCAAGCCTGTTCGTAACGTCCTCAGCGTCACGTTCCTGAGCGTCTAATGATTAGAAAAGAAACGAAAATGAACTGTCAAACGAACAAGCTTGTCGTTCTCGCTCCATTTGTTCTTCATCTGCTGGAACTTCTGGCGAGACGCAGTCTTCTTTTTCTCACGTGCTTTCTCGTATTCCTTGTGCTGAATCGCGAGCTGTCTTGAAGCATGTGAGTATATGGGTGATCAAACATAAGGAAGAGCATACTCTAGCTTGGCATGTGCGGGCGCGTTCCTATCCTTCAGTTTCCGCACTCGGGCATGCAACTCCCGTTGGCGGTCTTTTGCCTTCTGATAGCGCTCCTTGGCTTCATGGTATTCGTTGACAGGAATCAACACTTCTAAGACAGCGATCTATAACAGTGATTAACAGCGCGTAACAATATTATGAATCAAACTACTCACATCCTTCTCGACACGCTTGCGCTCTTGATAACGCTGAACGTCTCGCTCAAGTTGGGAATTACGCTCTTGCATCGTCTTCAATCGCTCCTGCTCATCGTTGGATTTCTGCAAGGTGCCAGTCAATCAAAATGCGATATTAAAGCAGAGAATTCACAGACATCCTGAAGGTTCTTGAGCTCCTTGCCGGCGGTAATCAGTGTGTCATGCCAATTTGACAAGTTGACATCACCCGCGGCACGTTGTGTCTCTCTAAGCAACTGCTGCGGAGTCATTTGTGCAAACTCGGAGACCTTATCCTGGGGCAAGAATGAACTGAAAAGCGCGCATGCATGTAGTCAGAATCAACGCTCGGCGCAGAAAGGGCAAAGTACCATAAGTTTCCGACTTGAACATTGAGTTTGGCCATGCGGTTAGCAATTTCTTTCCCAGTACAAGATTGTCCGTTGAGAGTCAGAGTTGAGCTTTTGGACTTGGCGCTCAACTTGCGTCGGATCACGAGGTTCTTTTGACCCTTTGCTCCCTTGAGTTCAATTTCGATGTAACCACTGTCTTTGCCATGCTTGACAAAGCTAGAAATCTCACTCGCACGACCAAGGATCTGGTGGAGGGAAATGTGAGGCACAGACACAAGAATAACAAAAAAGACTCACGCTCGGAGGCCAGTTGAGTCCGAGACAAATTGCGCAAGCAATACTGCTTTTACCAGTGCCATTGGGGCCGAGTATCATGTTGAGGTAAGGACCAGGTCGGAATTCCACCCAGTCGTACGTAAGGAAGTTGTGCAACTGGATGCGCACGATTGAACCAGGGATGAAGCTAAGAGACATTAGTCAGTATCATTAGCGACTGCGAAGGATATTGCAGTATCTCACCCGTCGTCATCACGAGGAAGAGTCGCCACTTGCTCCCTTTTCGGGGTGGTCGGGGTGGAGGGAACAAAGTCGCCCTCTGCATTGACGCGAGCACGCTTGCGGCTCCTTGGAGAACCGTCCACGTTCTCGGGATCGCCATCAGCATCTACATCGCCGTCAGCATCAGCATCGGCATTGTCACTAGCCTGAGCCTGATCTGGCTCTTCATCCGCATGTTCAGGCTCGACACGCTTTGCCTTGCCTTTCCCTTTCTCATCCTTTACTTTCTCCTTTTTGACCGGCTCATCCTTGACACCATTCGGAAGAGCAGAATTCTCCTTGAGAGAGTCGGTATCGTCCTCTACCAGTTCTGCTCTTGTTCGACGAGCCATGTTCGTCGCACAGGAGGAACGCGCAAGGAAGCTGTAGTAATTGACGCGTTTTGAATGTTTTGGGTTGTTTGACGTGGTAGGCGCGACGCGTTTAGGGCCGGATCCATGGGACTACAAAGAGACTAATCTGACTAGGACTACTGTGGACTATCCTTGAATATCATTGACTCATCTCTTAGGTCGCATTTACCTTGAGCGGTTACCTGCACAGGCTACAGCCTTGACACCTGGCTCAGGAGTTGTCTCTAACGCCTTACGTAGTCCGTCAGAGTCCGTCATCCCGATCCGAGCTTCGACTCCCATGAGCATTAGACGGAAAAGCACCACTCATGATCTCGCAACTTTACGCCTCCACCCAGATGGATCGCGCGTCCAACAATCATCTGTCAACAGAAGAACACGCACAGCTCCATCAACAGTCCCAGATACAAGGGGAAATTGGATCGCTCGCGATGCGGGGGGTAAAGCTGCCGTGAGGAGAACTAGAAACGCTAGTGCCAAAGTGGATGTCGAGGATGGAGAATTTATTGATATTCGTCTTTCCGATGAGTTGGGTGAAGAGGAATTCGCGGTAGGGACAAGTAAGAAAGGCAAAGAAAAGGCGATTGAGACCGGTGAGGAGGATGGTACCAGGGACCGTACCGGAAGGAATTTCAGGGCAAGGAAACGACGCAGTTTCACCGAGGACTTGTCGTTCTTGGCACCCTCACCCCCGCGTTGTGTCTTTCCGCGATCAGAATCAACCTCCGAAGACGACTCTTCGTCGTCTTCGTCCTCATCCGAATCTGATTCTGAATCGGAAGAGATCAAAATCAAGCTTCCGGACCCATCACCCGTAAGAGTCAATCTTCATCCAGTGATATTCGCTTATCATCGGTAGGAGCTGCTAAAATGTATTCACCACTTCGCTAGCCGATACTATCAGGAGAAGGGCGTTTTGTCCGATAGAAGCAGGGGCTACCGAGACGAGAGGAAAACCCGCCGCTCTAAAAATAGTGTGTCCAATATTCACGATCAGACAACAAGCAAACCGGCACTATGGACGAGGGATTCTTCCCTCGATGCAGACGACAACGATCCGTGGGAAGATGAGAAAAATGACCCGGGAGATGAAGATGGATGGGAAGACGAAGAGGACGATGGAATGGAAGATGGCGAAAACGCTTCCCGCAACGAAGAACATAAAGATATGTACAAGGCTCTTGACGGCTCGGCTTTGGTTGCAATAGGTATTCAAAATCATCGTTCCTCACCGCCCTGCTGACCAGTATCCAGGGATAATTCTCCAAGAGCAAATTGCGCATGCTATGATTACTGGCTTCTCCGGTACTCACGCACATCGAGTGCGACGGTGGAACTATTCCACAGAACGAAGCCCTTCCTCACCTTCAATTGAATCCGACTGATATCGATACCACCTGTTCGTGTAGATGCAGTAGTATTATATTCCAGCATAATAGATGAATTAAATGACAGGTGAAAAGATGAGGAGAAACACTACTTCGCCTTCGCCTTCATCCTATTCTTTGGATCCAGCTTCAAAATATAATCCTCCGTCAACGTCCCATCCTCCCACCGCTTCAAAATATTCCCTCTGTATATCCCCATATTTGACCCTCCGAATACTTTAAGTCGTTCCAACCGACGTTCTCGAAGCTTGTTTTTGGGTAACATGCCGGACACTGCGTGTCGTATAATCTACATTCGCGCAGGGCGGGGTAAGCACCCGGTCTTATGCAACGAACCACGGAACGAACCTCATAAGGCTTGTTCTCCATCATGTCCTTATACTCAGTCTCTTTCAGCCCACCCGGGAACATTGTGTGCTTGCGGTACACCAGTTGTTCGTCTTTACGACCAGTCACCTTGATGTGTTTTGCGTTTGTAACTACGACGTAGTCCCCACAGTCCACTAAAATATGCATGAATGAGAGAACGTTAATTGCAATGAGGAAGCAAAACGTACAGCTCTTGTCATATATCGGTTTGTGCTTGCCCATGAGCACGAGAGCTATCCGTTCCGCCAGTTTTCCGAGAACACGATCAGAGGCATTGACATGATGCCATACTCGCGCGTAAGCAAGAGCGGTCTACAATAAACCTCGCATAAGATGTTCACCCTTGTATGCCAAGAAAAAAATCGCGTACATTGCCTACTGCTTGAGACATGAATGCGCCGGTTGAGTGAAGAAGGCTAGTATTGCGTTTGCAGCGAAGAAGTGCAAGCACGTGATGTCAATATTTTTAGACATGCACCTTCTAGGTCACGCGTCCAAAAGTTCTCAGACGCGCGCTTTGACATTCAATCAGCCTTCACGCGACTCGTTCGCCCTTCCCTCAAGTTGCCAGCCTTTTGGTAACATCGCAAGAGTCTAAACTTTCAGCACTGTCGAACTAACGATCGACCTTGGCAGACAAAGTGCACCAGCTGCTAGTAGTTGGGCATGTCTCGAAATCACTACCAACGTCAGGGTACATCACACGAGAAGATCTCACTGACGGACTCTCGAATACTTCCAAATGAAACACTACCCGTACTTGCTAATTTGCTGGCAGAGAGTGTCAAGGCATCCAGATCGACACAGCCCGCTGCAGCGGCGAGTTCGACGCCCCTGTTGACTTGGAGGGTCACAAGCGAGACCAAACCATCAAGCTCTGGGCCTTTGGGTCCCGCCAGCTCCTCGCCTCATTCGACGTCCTGGATCCTTTCAACCTTATTTTTCACCTGACTCACGCAAGCTGGCTTATACAACCTGATCCGCAATACATATATGCGCACTCCACCTGACATCCTTGCTAGCATTCAGCCTACACAACAAGTGCTTAGAGTGCGCAGTACTCCAGCATAACGTGCTTATCTATGGTGATGGCACTGCGTGTGTTGCTGACTTCGGCCTTACCTTCCAGCAATCAATCAACGCAGAAGCAAGAACCGTCCAAAGTAGCTCACCTCGGAGCATCAAGTTCAAAGAGATCGACCCGTCATTCCCGTCCAACCACTTCGCAAAACTGGCAGACGAATACCCCAGAAAGCACGCGGCCCTGCTCGTACAACTCCGCACAGGCCATATCCCACTGAACAAACATCTCCATAGAATCTCGAAATCACCCACTCCGCTATGCCCCTCCTGCGAAGAACGAGAAGAATCAGTGCATCACTTTCTACTAACGTGCCCAACATACGCAAGACAACGAGCAACTCTGCAAGCAGTACTGGGAACACGCGCACACAATCTCAGAGACCTATTAAACGGGGAAGAAAGTATCAAGGAAGTCCTCAAGTATATCGCCCGCACCAAACGGCTGTCCAACACGTTCGGAGACGTCAATCCCCCAGAAAAGAAGTAATGCCCCAAACGATGCGCTAAGTGCTTAGCCATCGATTCCCCAATTTGCCTTAGGACGGCACTTTCGTTCTCGCATCAGCCTGAACCAGGATTACAGTTCCCATACCATAAATTCAAAACATAAAAACGTATTATAGAGTAAATTACACCGCATGTACCGTCCATCATAGGGCCACGCCCCAACGGACAATAAACAAGGATTCAAAAAAAAAAAAAAAAAAAGACTTCGGCCTTTCCTTGATGTATTCCGAGTTTATAAGTGCCTCTCAGGCTTCCTGGACGTCCACGCTCAAAGGAAACATACGATGGATGGCTCCAGAGTTGGTTGTACCAGCGCGGGAGGATGGACCTCCAACTCGTCCGAGCGAGCAGAGCGACATCTTTTCGGTTGGCGGTATCATGCTGCAGGTATGTCTGGAGTAATTTCGACTTCTAAATGATATCATTAGCTCCACTTATAGGTCCTCACCAACAAAGTTCCCTATTATTACCTCTCGAATGATGCCGCCATCGTCCTTTGCATAGCCAGGTCGGAAAAGCCTTCCCGATCTCGTTTCCTGTACTCCCTGAAAGGTATTGGCAGTTTATCGAGCAATGTTGGTCTACTGATCCTCGGGACCGTCCATCGACGGAAGGAGCCGACGGAGCGATCAGGAACGAATTTTTTCTCGCTGCACATCCTTGAACCACCTCACATGAAACAATCTGTTTACAATACAACCGGATAGACAGCATGATGCACAGTATGCAAGTATGCCACTGCAGTGTATAGTAACACATCGGCTCACCCCAGACTCATCTACTGCAATGTAAAACAACACTGTAGTTACTACACATACTAGTACTGGCCTCCCCATGGCAAACCTCATACGCGAGATGCGACTCGGTCAACATAGTACTGTACGCGCTCTGCAGAGTGAAAATCCTGGCACAATACGAATCACAATTAAATACGGTCATGCTCATCTGAGTGCATCAGGTTCCGCTGTGTATTAAAGCCGGAAGTTAACTGAGCCGATTCTCTATTAAAGCCGTATCCAGCATGGTGTCCAACACGGCGTCCAATATTTGTCAAGCACGTCAAAAGGTAGAAATCCCTCGCCGCGCTTAAGAGTCAAAGCGCAATGGTGGGTGTGGACGTGAAGACTTGGAAAGAGAACACAAGCACGAAGACGTAAAAAGCTGATGAGCACTGGGGAGTCTACAAAATTGGGGAATTTATTTGTGCTGGTTGCAAGCGTTGCGCATAGAGCAACTTACTGAAAAACAATCAACCCCCTGGAGGGAAACATGATGATACTTACATATGAGAAAGAAATGGGCGCCGCCTTCGTCTTTCGCGTTGTCTAGTTTCGAGGAATCACCGATGCCTGCTGTCGTGAAAGGAAGTTTCTCCTTGCCTTGAAGCCGGTTGATGAAGTTCAGCATCGTCGATAACCGACCGCCGTCGAAGGGCAAGAAGCCGCGAGAGCGACACGTACGGTCATCTACGTGTCGCTAAGGAGTATGCTATGTAGTATGCACTGCATACTTCTCTCATCGATACGTGGATTCACGCAAAACGAATTCTCGCAAGCACCAGCATCTACAACAACTTTCCCGAGTTCCTTGAGCAACTGAGGACTTGGCAGCCGATCATTGGGATGCAACTCGCAGTGTCGCCTGAAATGAGATCAACTGTATGTCCTGATCCATCACTTTGTCAGCGAACAAATGAGTACATATGATGAGGGCCTGCCGATACTGACGTTCCACAGTAAGTTATCGCCGCAAGAGAGTGCATTAATATAGCTCAGCTTCCCTGAACTCCAACAAATAGCCTTTCCGTAGATGGCTTACGAAGCCAAAAAAGGAGACATGTCGTGCCTGCAAATTCTAACTTTCGACTTCTAATTCTTTGCCAACTGCACTACGAGCTTGACGCATGATGCGGCGGCGGCAACGGGAATGGGCATGCCAGGGAACCGAAAAGCAAGGAGATTTGATGGACATGAGGCCGCGGGTAAAAGCAAATGCTGTGAAATGCACAGGCTCCATGTCGTGTCTGGGAGTATAAGAAGGGCCTGCCAGACGCACACGCATTCGATCAGCTAAATTGCTCGCCCTTCTCCCAAGTTGCTGACCTCTTGGTAACATCAGAACAATCTGAACATTCAGCACTGATGAACTGACGATCAGTTTCAGCAGGCAAAGTCCACTAGCACCGTCGAACAAGTTCAAAATTACGTCAGGCCATAGCACACAAGGAACCTCACCCACAGCCCTTCGACTCGAATTCCAAACCAAATTCTTGCCTATACTTGCTAACTTCTTTGGTGGAGAGACAGGCCATGGCTTCTAGATGTACGCAGCCCGCCGTGGCGGCAGAGGAATCCATTTTGTCACCCGTATTGATCTTGAAGGGTCACAAAAAGCGTATTCCATCCATATGCTACTTTCCGGACGGCAAGCGAATGGTCAGCTGCTCTGACGATAACACCGCTCGGCGATGGGACCTTAAGGCGGGTAGGGAGATTGAGGAGGCGCGGGATGTTTGTGAGGTGGAAATACATGCGGTTGGAGCATCAAGGGACGGCCGATGGGTTGCCACTGCATGTGGAGACAGCGGGGAGCTCAAAGCCTGTGAGGTTGAGAAGGGGATCGTGAGAACATTTCGAGGCCACTTTCGGCGGATCACTTGCATCGATATCTCCGCGGACAGCACGCTGCTAGCGAGCGGGGCAGAAGATTTTACAGCGCGAATATGGAACTTGGAGACCGGTAAACTCGTGGCTGGTCCATTTCAGCGTGCTGTCTCCGTGGGCGCAGTTCGATTCTCGCAAGACTCGAAGAAACTGGCGGTCAAATCATTTTGGGGGACGTGCCTTGAAGTGTGGAATGTCCATACGCAGGAATTGGATGTCAGAATGGAGAAGAAAGGTGGCTTTGGCTACACACACACGCCAGTATTTTGGACTACGAAAGACAAGTCCATTGTAGCTGCATTTGGCTTTGGCCATCACATTGCAACGATCTATGAGTTCGATGGATCTACACTGGAGACAGTCGGAGCTCCCTTCAAAGGCCACATCGATAACATCACTGGTCTAGCACTTTCATTTGATTGCACTCTCCTCGCTAGTACTTCCACCGACAAGACCATCAAGCTCTGGGCCTTCGAGTCCCGCCAGCTCCTCGCGTCCTTCCACGTTCAGTTCCCCGACCACATTATCTTTTCACCCGACTCGCGCCAACTGGCCTATACGGCTTCGACCACGATCCATATATGTAAGACTCCACCTGACATCCTTGCTAGCGTTCAGCCTGCACAACATGTACCTAGAGTGCGCAGCCATCCCCATATATCTATCGTTCATGCGCTAACATTTTCTTGCAGATCAGTGCACCTAGATCTCTCCCCCTCGCTGATCTATTCAACGTACGTGATCCATTTCTGTTTCTCATATACACCACTCCATTAATGTCATCATTACAGCTTGACGCAACAGCTCGTCCTGTTACTATGTATCATAACCCAAGAATAGACCTATCTTCCATAGCTCTTCCCCCTCCACCGCGTAGACCTTCTCCTACAATAGGCTCACGGCTGCCCTCCCAGCCCTGTGACCTCCTTACCTCCTCTTCTGACACAATTCTCCCTGCTCGTAACGATGTTCCCCCTGAAGCGACGCTCCAAGACCTCTCAAAATATATCACCAAGGACGGAGACTATCCTGTTGCTCGTGGCGGGTTTGGGGAGATCTGGAAATGCACATATCACATCGATAGGAGATCGATCACAGTTCGTTTGCAGTGTTATCTGACACTCAGTCTGAATTGATAATCGGGCAGGTCGCAGTGAAATCATTGACAGTGTACGTTGCTGATCAACTTGGTGCAGCGAAGACGAAAAAGATCAAGGTGAGTGACCCGACCAACAACCGCATCTATTCCTTACGCCAGAGCTCGCCACTTGGTAGAGGATACGACGTGAACTCAGAATATGCGCCAACCTCAAGCATAAAAATATTCTACCTGTTTATGGTTATACTTATGGCTTCGGCCCATTTATAGCGATAGTGAGCCCTTGGGCGGAGAATGGTAATCTGACGGTCTATTTGGAGTGTGAAGGTGCGGCTCTTACTCTCGTTAGACGCTTCCAGATCGTACGTCCTCCCTTGCATTCCGTGCAGACTACAGACTGATGACAATATCAGCTCAGAGATATCATAGCTGGTCTGCAATATCGTACGTATTGGTTAGTTCAACGCTGGATCTGGAGTTGTAACTATTCCTCGCAGTTCATGCCAACAACGTTATCCACGGTGACTTCAATGGGGTGAGTTTTGCCCTTCTCGTTAGTTTCAACTTTATTGAGTTGTGACCAGCCTAATGTGCTCATCTATGGTGATGGCACTGCGTGTGTTGCCGACTTCGGTCTTTCCTTGATGTATTCCGAGGTCATCAGCGCCTCTCAGGCTTCCTGGACTTCTACGCTCAAAGGAAACATGCGATGGATGGCTCCTGAGTTGCTTGTAGATCGGGAGGATGGACCTGAAGTGCGACCAAGCGAACAGAGCGACATCTATTCATTCGGCGGTATTATGTTGCAGGTATGTCTGCGGTAATTTCAACTTCTCGATGGTATGTCATTAACTCCACTTTTAGGTCCTCACCAACAAAGTCCCTTATTATCACCTCTCGAATGATGCGACAATCATCTTATGCATAGCCAAGTCGCAAACGCCTCCCCGATCTCGTTATCCTGAACTTCCTGAAAAATATTGGCCTTTTATCGAGCAGTGTTGGTCTGCTGATCCTCGGGACCGCCCATCGACGGAGGGAGCTGATATGACGATCAGAAATGAATTTTACTCGCTGTCCAGATCTCCTTGATCCTCGAACCATCTCGCATACAACAATCTGTTTACATACAATCAAATAGACAACATGAGCATGTTATGCTACTGTATAGTGAACCCCGGCTTGCCCTCAGACATCTCCTGCAATAATCCTGTGGTTACTAGAACCACGTGCACTAGTACTGGCTTCTCCACGGCAGACTTCATGCGATATATTATCCTCCGCGACTCGGTCAATACCCTCGTTGCGTTTGCGAGCCATGGCGTGAAAAGCGCCGCAACGCCGCGTTCCGCTACCAGTAGTCACGAGCGTGATGGTGGGCGTGGACGTGAAGACTTGGCAACAGAACCCAAATATAAAATGTATCATGCTGCAGAAGAACAGGACTCCTGTGAGTCGAGGGGGTTCCATAACAAGGGTACTCAGCCCCATAACATCAGCCCCTATGATAGAAAGTAGTATACGGAAGACCGTACACGGTCGCGAGTGCTCTCCTACCAAATGGAGGTCCCATGCTAACGATCGTGACAGAACATAGGCCCTGGAGATACGAAGCTGACGTCCACATTTATAATCACGTCCCATCACTTTGTCAGAAGATTTCACGAGGAGAAAACGGATACCTACGATAAGGGGGCTTGCCGATACTGACGTTCGACAGCATACTTAACCCATCCAAATACCACGACTGTCACCGCTGCAAGAGAGCACACTGATATAGCCCAGCCTCCCTAAACTCTATCAAAGGGCTTTTCCGTAGATAGCTCATGAAGTCAGAAAAGCAGACCAGCGTCGACAACTACAGATGCCAACTTTCGACTTCTTTGTTCCTTGCCAATGGCACCACGGGCTCGATGATAGGGCCGGCAATGAAAATGGCCATGGTAAGGAACGCGGTCTTGATGGACATGAGGTAGCAGGTAAAAGCGAATGCTGTGCAATACATAGGCGCCATGCCAAGAAAGGGATTGCCAGACACGTGCACATTCAATCAAGTGAATCGCTCGCCCTTCCCCCAACCCAAGTTGCTAGCCATTTGGTAACATCCAAATAGCCTGAACTTTCAGCGCCTGATGAAAAACCTGAGCAGGCAAAGTGTACAGCACTTTCGAACGAGTTAGGCAGCCATCGAAACCACTATCCACGTCTGGCCAAAGCACACGAAGAGACCTCACCGACAGTGCTTCGACCCGAAGTACTTGCTAAGTCACTGGCGGAGACACTGGTTATGGCATCTGGATCCAGACAGCCCGCTGCGGTAGCAAAGAAATCAAGGTTGACGCCCGTGCTGTCATTGAAGGGACACGAAGACTATATTCCATCCATATCCTATTTCCCAGATGGCAAGCGAATGATCAGCGGATCTTATGATAAAACCATTCGTCGATGGGACCTAGAAGCGGGTGAGGAAATTAAAGAGGCGTGTGAAGTTTGTGAGGAGGAAGTCCATGCGGTGGGGGTATCAAGGGATGGTCGATGGGTCATCGCGGGTGGTGGAGATATCTTTACTGGGGAGCTCAAAGCATGTGAGGTTGAGACGGGGATTGTGAGAACATTTTTAGGCCACTTAGGGAGGATCAACTGCGTCGATATCTCGGTGGACAGCACGCTGCTGGCAAGCGGGTCAAAAGATTTCACTGTGCGGATATGGAGCTTGGACACTGGCAAACTGGTGGCTGGTCCATTCAAGAGTGTTCAGCCGGTGGGCGCAGTTCGATTTTCAGGAAACTCCAAGAAGATCGCGATCGGATCGGATATGGGGACCTGCCTTGAAGTGTGGGATGTCCAAACACAGAAATTGGATGTCCGAGTGGGGAAACAAGGTATACATAGCTTGAGCCGGACATACGCGCCAGTTTTCTGGACTACCAAAGACAAAACCATCGTAGCTGCATTCCCCGTCATATCTCACTACCCAACGACAGTCTATGAGTTCGACGCATCTACACTGAAGACAGTCGGAGCCCCCTTCAAAAGGCACACAAACATTATTCGCGGTCTAGCACTTTCATTAGATTCTGCTCTTCTCGCTACTACTTCTGATGACAACACCGTCAAGCTCTGGGCCTTCGAGTCCCGTCAGCTCCTCGCCTCATTCCACGTTCGATTTCCCCACTGCCTCATCTTCTCACCTGACTCATCCCAACTGGCTTACATGGCCCGGTATGGCGCCATGATTTACGTATGCGATACTCTATCCCACATCATTGCTAGTATCCGGCCTGCACAACAATTACCTAGAGTGCGCAGTCACACTCGTATATCTATCATTCATGCGCCAACATTTTCTTACAGACTATTGCACCTAGAAATCTACCCCTCGCTGATATACTCAACGTACGCTATCCCTTTCTTTTACTCATCTACACCGTTCCATTAAAGCTATTGTTGCAGTCTGACGCAACAACTCATCCTGCTGGTGTCCATCGTAACCTCAAGACGGACCTGTCTTCCACGGCTCTTCCTTTACCACGTAGGCCTTCTCCTACAAGAGGCTCACAGCTACCCCAGTCCCAGTCCTCCTCTTTCAACACGGACACAGTTCTCCCTGTTTACGGTAACCATAAATCTGGCGATTTCAACCTTGAAGAGGTGCTCCAAAACCTCACGGGACACGTCACCAGGGACGAAGACTATCCTGCTGCTCGTGGCGGGTTCGGGGAGATCTGGAAATGTACATATTACAGGAATCGGAGACCGATCAAAGTTCGTTTGCCGTGTTGTGTCTGTCCATCTAAAATTGATAATTGCACAGGTTGCAGTGAAAGCATTGACAGTGTATGTTGCTGATCAACTTGGTGCAGCCAAGACGAAAAAGATCAAGGTGAGCGACTCGACTAACAGCTGTGTCTGTTACTTACGTCAGATGTTGCCACTTTGTAGAGGATACAACGTGAACTCAGAATATGTGCCAAGCTTAAGCATGCAAATATTCTGCCCGTTTATGGTTATACATATGGGTTCGGCCCATTTATAGCGATTGTGAGCCCTTGGGCGGAGAATGGAAACCTGACAGTCTATTTGGAGCATGAGGGTGTGGCTCTTACTCTCGTTAGACGTTTCCAGATGGTAAGTCCTCCCTTGTATTTCGTGCAGACTACAGACTGATGACAATATCAGCTCAGAGATATCATAACTGGTCTGCAATATCGTACGTATTAGTCAGTTCAACGCCGGACCTAGAGTCGTAACTATTCCTCGCAGTTCACGCCAACAGCGTCATCCATGGTGACTTCAATGGGGTGAGTTTGACCCTTGTTAGTTTCAACTTGATTGAGATGTGAGCTCCAGCCCAATGTGCTGATTTATGGCGATGGTACTGCGTGTGTTGCCGACTTCGGTCTTTCCTTGATGTATTCCGAGGTTATCAGCGCCTCTCAGGCTTCCTGGACTTCTACGCTCAAAGGAAACATGCGATAGATGGCTCCTGAGTTGCTTGTAGATAGGGAGGATGGATCTGAAGCGCGGCCAAGCGAGCAGAGCGACATCTATTCATTCGGCGGTATCATGTTGCAGGTATGCCTGTGGTAATTTCAACTTCTCCATGATATATCATTAGCTCTACTTTTAGGTCCTCACCAACAAAGTCCCTTATCATCACCTCTCGAAAGATGCGGCGATCGTCTTATGCATCGCCAAGTCGCAAACGCCTTCCCGAGCCCGTTATCTTGAGCTTCCTGATAAATACTGGCCTTTTATCGAGCAATGTTGGTCTGCTGATCCTCGGGACCGTCCATCGACGGAGGGAGCTGATGTGACGATCAGGAATGAGTTTTACTCATTGTCCGGATCTCCTTGATACTTGAAATGTTTTGCATTCAATAATCTATCTACGGTATAACCAGATAGACAAAACGAGGCACCATTGTTACAAATATAGGCTCACCCCCCAAACATGTAACACAACGATACACTGTAGTTCATAGTGCTACTCGTGTTAAGTAGTAGTAGCCTCTCCACGGCAGAGCTCACGCGAAATGTTACACTCTGCGAGTCAATCGATATATTGTACCGCGGCACTGTACGCACTCTTCAGAAAGAAGTTCCTGGCACATCACAACCGGATCCTGCGGGAAAGTAAGATATCTAGACAAGTTCGATCACCGTTCGAGATATGGACTACGATGAGCTCGGGAAACACGATTCCGGAAAGCCAGACAACCGTGCTCTCTTATGTAGTCCGTCTGGAGGCTGGTGCACGGCAACTAAGAATTCGTTGTACAACCTACAAGATGGAATACATTATGACAATACATAAGTTCTCCAATAGTGCATGGGTATGTGTATCCCTCCAAGACATCGAACTATTTCTTTCCCTTCCTTTTAGTAGACCCCTTCCGAGGCGTATTCGTCGCACTCGACGACGCAACGGCGGGTTCTGGGGTTGAGGGCGCAGGCACAGGCTTGACTGCAGGCTTAGGGATACTCTGAGGAGGCGAGGGTTTATGCAAAAAGTTTATGAAGAAGGTCGCAAAACCTCCACTCATCGTGTACATGAGCCATTTCGGCACACGAACAAGAGCGCCGTAGACAATGGACAACAATTGTGCCAGGTAGTCTAAAATGTATTCGCTGCAAAACGGCTGGTAAGCATTGGTGAAGATGCTTAATCTGACGCGTCCTACCGTTCACCACCGGGGCCATAGATAGATTTCCATGGCTCCTTGATGCTCCACGCTTCCTCCTTGAGGAATTGGTGTAGAATTTCGTCGGTCAACCTTATCTGACCGGCTTTGTAAAACCGCAAGGTCTGCCCGCGGTCTTTCAATACAACAAGGTAAGGCGCGCTGATAGAAGGTCAAGGACCCGAACAGGCTGCAAAACCATTGAAGACTCACGACCAGACAGCCCATTTGGTGGTGAGGCTCGTAACATTGAGATAGTCAATCCGACCAAAACGCACGTGAGGGAGCTCTCCTTTCTCGAGGGTATAATTATACGTGGCATCGAAAACGTGGTCTACGAACTTCGAGACACCTTCTGGTTGTCCCGCGGTGACGGTTCTGGTGAGGATGTGTTAATTGGAGGACTACCGAAAGCGATACACCCACATTATAAGGAACCAAACTCGTTCCTTCTCCTCCTCCGGAGTCATGCTTTCGTTCACAATCATTTCTGCATAGTTCTCATCCGTGATGAGAGGTATGCGCTCATCCCAAGTTACAGATGGAGTTCCGGTGATGTTGAGACCAATAAGAGAGGATATAGCGCCCAAAGGTCCTACAGTCACAAGGCTGTCCAGGAATGACATCTTCCCTGGCCCATGTTGCGTTGTAGGGGTTGATGCGGGATGTGAGACGTGTGCTGGTGAGGGAGTTTGGCTTGGGACGGGTTGTCCTGGAGCCCATCCAGCGGAGAAGTATTGAGCATTGACTAGCCCTGTGAGGGATAGAAAACTGGCCAGCGTATGCCAAAGGCCTCATCTCTCAAAATAAGTATGCTCGGGGTAGGGGAATGAACGAAAAGAAGTGACGCTGGTTACATAAGGTTGATGAGCGCTGTGCATTTACCTTATTCTCATGAGAATTTCCCGTCTGTCCATTACCATGATAAAGTCATTCGCATGAAATGTCATTAATTCGCTCCTTGCTCCCATACTTATCGCAGGCAAAACTCCCAGTGTCCTGAGACGCACCCGTATCTCGACTGTGGATGGAAATGCACGTGCTAGTGTAACATTGTGCCAAGCGTCAATGGGTCTCTGTGTCTGCCCTGGTTTTGTTTTAAAAAAACAATCACCGCTATCAGCTAGCTGGTGCATGCTCGTGTACAAAAACGAACTACGAAAACGTATATGCTTGCTACCTGCAGGGTTTCTTCTCGTTCGACGCCCTTGTGCCATCCGATCCACGCCTGATCCTGAATTACTCCAACAAAGTGAGTCACTTGAAGCTCACTTCATGATGCCGAGGAACTCGTCTTGCAGGCAAAGATTGGATTGACAGGCCATGGACGAATGAGGATAGTCGTTCACCTCTGGTTTATTGAGTCTCGAAGAAACTGGACATTTCATCTCATCGGCACGCTTTATTTACATTCACCTTCAAGTCTTTGACAGCCTCATGGTATGCAGGTGCAGACCTGGCCGATTGTTGGTCTTTAGGAACTAGCGAGCTCCAGTCTCTTATCAGTATAAATGTTGACGAAGAGATTATCCTGTTCCTGAATTCTTTCTAGGTGAGCACTGGTGCACTTATACCACGACGGAGAAACTCGTCGATTGCACAGTCATTAATGGAGTCGACGTCGACCAAAAGATTATCCTGTTCGCGAATTCTGGGACAGCATAATTCGGCATGCAGACGAGTACTGGTGCAACTTACTATTTATAGTCAGGCCTTGATTGAAGGAAGACAGCTGTTCCTTCTTTACGGCACAACTTACTATCATGATACCGTGTGAAGAACTTTTCATTTGATGCAAATGATGAGTTTCTCTAAGATGCATCTGCAAAACGACGAAATGAACGCTTAGCTTATGCGCGTTACGGACACTTACAGATGCTTATGACTTCAGTAGCGCAGCCATCTGATTGGTGGAGATGCTGAATACCAATATCACTCACCATATCTGGCTGATAAAACTCAAGCCCAGTTATCTTTCATTGATAAGATCTTGTGATGCTCAGAGATATGGTTTGATAAATGCAATAGTAATTGATACAATTGATAGCCACTATCTATATAAACTCAGTACTGAATGTATGATAACTCTCCTTGTCTGCGAAGTTGTTCAAAAAGAAATGCTCATAGCGTTCCAAGCAAGTGGCTGATGAAACATCACTGGCGGCCTTCTTGCCGAAACATGGTATGAGTTCAACAGTGTGTGTTACATCTGTTATCTGTACCACAGCACCTTGCCTATAGCAATTCCCAGTGTTATCTTGAATGAACGTGCACTCCATGGTCCACATTGCAAGTTCAGGTTGTTGGTCAGGAGGGGCAATGAGGTGGAAGTATTGGATGTAGAGAAGTGGAGTAGAGAGGTACATTGGAAGATCTAAGTTGGAACCTCGTCAAATCGTTGGCTGGAAAACCAGTCAGACCTGTGTGACACGACTCCCTGAATAAAGCGATAAAATCAGTACTGGAAATAAGAGCAGGAACATACATACTCATTTGGCCATCATCTCCCATGGTTTCAACAAGAACGGTGTCATGCACCAAACATGTTTGGTAGTGAGAACATGGTTTTTTTATTTATATCTTCATTTCCCATATCATTCCTTATGCACCATTTCTTTTGTTTCCCTTCCTTTCCCTTGACTTTTTGATTTTCAAGCGATTTTCAACAGTATTACAGCATCCCGCATTCAACATGGTTGATTCACCTTTCCCCCATTCACACACTTCCAACACTCTCCCATCTTCACCCACCACTCTCCCAGACAACCTCAGCATCAGCCAGACCATGCCACATTGCACCAATACGTCGAAAACCACATCTTTATTCATCCTGTCCTCATCTCCCTATCATTTCCAATCCTCTTCAGTGGCTTATATTTGTTGAACCATTCAAACCATTATCCACTCGCACCTCACCTCCATGATCACTGTGGACACTATGCCATTCCATCCTCACACTCACCAGAGATTGCAAACCACCAAGTCACCATGCAGATGACCAATCCCTTTATCATGCTGGGGAAACGTCTTACAGACTGTATATATCCCATGATCCCTGCATGTTGACATTCTGCACCAACAACCACATGGCATCTCTGCAGCAGAGCATTCAGATCATCACACCATCATGGCATCATAGCATCATCACTTCATTCCATTCCCTACTGCCCATATGCTGCATCATTGCTGCGTCACAGCTCTTGCATCATCACCGCACAGCACTTTGTCATGCTTGCATAGCAATTGGTCATGATGACTCAGGTCATGAGTCATGGTTTGTAATGGTCACAGCCCTGCTTTATCATCGCTTTTTCATTCTATGACTCATTCTTGATCCCTATGACTCATTCTTTATTCTTATGATTCATTCTGCATAGGATTTGTTCTATTTTTCGAAATTGCTCAGTAATTACCTCTGACGTGCAGCACATTCATTCCATTCCCCCCTTTCATTGCCCTCCTCATTGCCTTACTCATTGCCTGGAGCATTGCTTTGCATACACAGACATATGCAGGTACTCTACTCTATATAAACCCCTGTACTTTAGCCACAGAAAATCAACTTCTTCAGTTCACATTCCATGTCCATTACCCTCTGAAGCCTCAGATAGGCTTTGCATTTTTTCAGTCTCCAGTCATCATTCTTCTTTGACATTGTTCATCTGGAACCTTGTCACTCTGCTTTCATCTATTCCATTCCAGTATTCATTCCAGTCAGCTGCCCTGTGTGCAGCTTTGTCTATTCCAACTCCCACACACCCAAACCTTCAACCACTCGAAGTGTTTGGAGTACTACCAGGGTCAGACCACTCTTTTGAATAACTACAGAACCAGCCTTCTAAGCACATGAACCGCTGACCAGTAGTGTTGTTTGGTTTGTTGTTTTTGTTGAAGGTTTCAACAGACCGGCAATGAAGATCAACAATGGTTTGGATGATTTCTCGGACATTGATGACTGATAAGCAGGGCTCTCCAAATTTGGTAGGTGCATGTGCATGTGACCACTGATATCCTGCACTGATTTCATTTGCAGCAGATAGGCTACCTCATTCTACTGTCCAAATCAATATTTTCTTGTGACTTATGACCTTTTCAGTTTGTACAGCTGTACAGTTTGTATGTGTTATGTCTTGTGTCTTGCATACTAGAATGGAATGTGCTACATTGATTGATAACTTGCTCGTTTCCTTCTCCCCACCACGATCATATCTGACTCGACCATTTCCTTCTGCCCACTATAATTGTTGCTGACTTCTGAATGTGCAGTACTGTGCGCGGTGTCAGTACAAAGCGCAAAAGCAAGGCCACCATCCCAAAACCACCTCGAGGATCAGGCCTCAATCTATCAGGACTACTGGCCAGTGATCAGCTCGCTATTCCTTCAGAATGACTACAGATACCTGATCATACATTTGATCCGTACGAGGGAACTGGGGGTTGGCAGGGGATGTACTCAGGTGAGCAAATCTTGAAGGCTGGCAGACTCTCAACACTAACAAATCAAGGTGACACTTGAGCCAATTCACCACTGCAGTTCCATACCCATGAGGACAGTACTTTTGACCTTGATGCTTTGTACGGTCCGATTGGTGAGTCGCATCACATAGTGGTTGCTCATGCCTTAACACTAATGAGATCTAGTGTTGTCATCTTCAAATCCAGATGGACAGACATTGGTGGATGCTCAAGGCACTTCAGTGCCACAGTTTCATACCCACCACAAGGATTTTGACCTTGACAGTCTGTACAGTCCAATGGGTGAGTCGTGCCACAGTGGGCGCTGGTTCCTTTATGCTAATGAGAGATCTTAGTGTCGTCATCTCAAATCCAGATCAACGATGGGCTAGGGATGCCCCGGATGACAGAGTGCATCTGATACCGGCTTACAAGCCATCAGATGTAACAATGCTATGCAGGGGTGAAATACTTCCGTGCAATGTAGTACATGTAAGTATCTTCCTTTCATTGTATACTAGTACCCTACTGATCATTGGATAGACTACAGGGCCCGCAAGGACTGTGAGATGTACGACACACCAGGTGTCAATGCCATCGACACCATATGTCATTCCACAGGCCTTTCCAGCAAGTACTGATGCACAAAGCCCTGTCCCCGTCGCCACTGAAACACACCCCACAGCTTCTGTGGCTCAAACTGTTACCATTACAAAAGAAACTCATGAACAAATTGTGCACAATGCGAAGTGCAACATTGTCAGTCTACTTTTCACCCAAAACGTGATGTCCCAAACTGTGGCCAATCGGAAAGGCCTCATCAAGGCTGCAGTTATGGATGTGGTCCTGCAATTTTCGTCATTAACTGGTGAGTCTTTTTTATTTGATTAATCCACAGTACCCTACTAATAAATTTAATAGTCTCATTCAACTCAATTGTTAATAAGGTCCAGTGTTGTTCCATTTCTCAAGCACTGACAAACACATGTGAAAAAAATCATCGACATTGCACACAGCGGCATGCCTCATGCATACAATTTATACCACCCATGACATGAACAGGAACAAACACCAGTGGAACATTGGGTACACATTGCCACCATGCTC
This sequence comes from Suillus lakei, assembly GCA_016628065.1. Classification (NCBI taxonomy): domain Eukaryota; kingdom Fungi; phylum Basidiomycota; class Agaricomycetes; order Boletales; family Suillaceae; genus Suillus; species Suillus lakei. Next base: position 138,626 of record JABBWA010000062.1, on the reverse strand, counting down.
ACCATTTCAATGTGGTATGTACATCAAATTTCGGTCCATGAAATATCTAATATTTAACTAGAGCGGTGTGGGAAACAACTCCGCAGTAGGCAGATATAAATGTTAGGTCAAATGCTATACCTGCTGCTTCACTTGCAAGGCAAGAACGTTTGACCCTAAAGGGGTCTGCTACTGATATAGGTCTGATAGTTAGTGTCTAAGGTCACTGGAAGGTAAAGAAACAAGTCCGAAGGTATGTGGACCAAGTCCGGAGGTCAAAACGTCGGGTCCGAAGGTATACTACCAAGTCCGAGGCACGGGAAAGCGGGTCCGGAGCTTTGGGTCGTCGGGTTATGGATAATAGCAAGGGAACAGGTTTGGAAAGCATTGGACTATGTCCGGAAACAAGGGAAAGTCAGGGAAAACGAATGGCAAGGGTTTTGGGTGCGAAGCGGGTGCGGAATGGGTGCGGAACGGGTGTGAACCAGGTATATTCAGCCAGGTAACAGGTAAGGACAGGTATGTGACCAAGTAGATGGGAAGTCCCACCTACAGTAAAGTAAAGAGTGCTTGGTCGTACTACCAGTCCTATATAACTAGCTACGTAGAAATCCGGAATATAGAAAATAGGAAAACATCGGGTCCGGTGATAGGTAAACTAACATGAGGCGCTGCGGACGTGTGAGAACACAGGTAATAATGCTGTCTACTGCATCAGTGGGGTTGGACGGAACAGACAGGACATAGGATGGACAGATTTCCGAAGGCATGTGAGTGGGTCCGGTGCATGTCCGGTGATGTCCGGCGGGTCCGAGGCTCGGAGAGCACGGGAAAGCGTCGGGTTTGAGCGGGTTTCGTCGGAGATGACTGGGAATGACTGTACTGATGTCCGGACAACTGGGCTTTTGACATACTCCGTGATATGGGCCTCTGCAGGGCTGCAGACAGAATGTTTCCTACAGCGGTAATCTACACATTGACAGTCATTTTGACCATGTGTTCATCAAACACATCATCATTCAGTTCATTTGGTACTTCAGGTTCAAGAAGTTTCTTGGCAACTTGCCCCTCCAGAGTCTCCAATATGTCATCTCGACTGCTGGAGCAGCCATGCACTGTGTACTGCTTGAGCAGCGGATGCCAACACCATCCATTGACCCCTTCATGGGTCTCATTCATTACAATAAGTTTGTCGAGATCTGTGATGCCCTTGATGGCCTTCAGGGAGAAGAAAAAGTTGCTTTCGAGACTTACATGCTTGATATACTCAAGGTTGGACCGTTGCAGATGCGCACTGTTGCTGAAGCTGATAATGATGATCTACAAATCACATTGTAACATAGATAGATAGGCTACTGATTGCTTTTGATAATCTTGATAATCATGAAATCACACATAAATTGCAGCTCAGGGTCTAAATTAATACAAAAGAGTGCATTACAAGTGCAAACCTGAGCTAAGCCAAATTTAAACTGCTCACGAGCAGGTCAAAGGGAAGTTCAACCCCCTCACTTTTTTAGATGACTGGTGTATTTTGCATATTCATTTAGAGTCAATAATTGCACTGTTCCCATAGTGAAACTTCAACCTGGCATCACAGGTTGATCAGTGATTTGAAAGGAAGTAGCCTCACTCAATTCCATTTTATTTTTTGCAAACAAATGTATATTTCTGTGGGGAACAACTAGATGACCAAATAATAAAATACCTGTTGGACCTGCTGGGTATCTGAGGGTATCTCATTACAATTGTCATGGAAGTTCAACAATGTGAGTGCTCTTGAAACCCCTCTGCTTGCCTACAGGGGAGATCAGAGGCTGAATTAGTGTAGAAACCTGTGGGTATGTGTTTTCAGTGAAATGTCCACTGTAATCCATCACAAGTGATTGGCTTTGAGGCTTTGAGCCATGTCATCTGTTGTGCCACCTCAGCATATTCTAATCTCAGCAAGTCCTGCTGTCTAGTAGAATGCAATATAATGCTTGACCTCATGTAAAAATATATTGTGTGCTTACAGTTTGGTGCACTTCCACCTATGGACATGCTCATCAAGTTGTCTGTTGAGATTCAGATGTGCATATGTGTTAACATTGATGCAGTACCAATGGGGAGGCTGGTACAGATTTTTGACCACATGTTTGAGGATTGCCATTTGCTTTTGTGGTCACACACAGTTGCAAAGGTGCCACTGAGGTCAGGGGTTGCTGCTGTGAAGTCAGCTATGGAGAGGTTTCTACCACTTTCAGGTGGCATGGATTATTTGATAAAGTTTTGTCAGAATCCTTTTCCTGGTTGAGAGGTCTATTACCAGTGGGGTTGGACAGGGGTATGGGTAGTATGGGTTGGGACCTTGTGACTCCCTGACCTCTGGACTATTGGTGGGTACATATATGTACCTGACTGTACAATACCAATACTCTATTGGGAGGGCAAACCTTAAACCTTACCTCTAAATAGATCATATCACACTTCATCTCTGAACTAAATGAAACTTCTCATGTAACCTAAAGAAGCCCACTGAAAAGGTGTTGTTGGAAATCAGCCCATCAACATAGTATAGTTTTTCCCTTTTGCTTTTGACTTGACACTCACCACCTTTGATGTACCTACCATATATAGTAACTCTGCCTACAATATGTTCACTACAGTCCTTTTACCCTTTTCCCCAGTCTCTTATACTTGACTGGGAGACTCAATGAGTCCTTTCTCTAGATGTACACTGTCTTTTAGGTTATGAGCCATATCATTCTGACATTAAGACTCATCAGAATCATTGTGCACCATCTGTGCACTCACTTTGCTGTACACCACTGCAATCTATGAAGATCCAACCTCTGAGATACATATATTTTAGGTAGAACCCATTATGCACCTCACTGAACATGACTGACAATGCATATGGACATTACTAAGGAGTTGGAACCCTTGGACCTACTACGTTCAACCTGCCAACAACTGGCACATCATCCAATCTGGGTATACTACCTACTGACAACTCACACTCACCATCACATTCGTGATCCACCACTCCATGTCTGAATATTATTGACAAGAACACATCCAATGAAGATAACACCTATTTCACACTGAAAAAGTCCATTGACCCATCAAAATACACCCATCTTCTCTGACTACACCCTAAGCTCACCATAATGAATTTTGCAACATGGATGAACACAGTCTATCATGCTCTTGAGACCATTGGGCTACATGTATATGTAGACCCAAACTTCATGCAACCCACAGCTGACATGCTCTATACCAGACACCACCCAGTAAGTTGAAGTAAGGTGAACATATTTGTCTGCTCAGTACTCACATTGTATATGACTAAAGAGGTTATGTTACAACTTGTGCACCTCTAGCATGCATCAAGTATCTGGACAGAGGCAAGATGGCTATACTCAGGTACCACAGCAACTGACTAGACCCCTATCATCACCTCCCTTGTCACCACTTGCTACACTGATGGTGAAGACATCAACTGCCATATCATGAGGATGAAGGGATATCATTGCAACCTTATTTTGATGTGACATTATCATGCATGGTATGCAGTTTATACTATGACATATACATTTAAGGCATGATAAGGAAGGTATAATTGACTATACTGTATCCTATCACAAAGTTACTCTACCATTTTTCCTTGATTCATAAGTTTATATTCTCAGTTTTTATCTCACAGACTCATCTTCCATGTATTTCCATGTATTTCTATATTTGGTTCTGTAACTTTCCATCTCTTTCTATTTTTCTAGGCTCATTCTGCCACCAGACTTTCTCACTAGCTATCCAGACATGTTTGTCAGCATGTCATGTGACTGGGAAATATTCTGATTTGTAAGGATTCAACTTGACTCATCATGTTTTGTCAATGATCTGTCATGCTTTGTAAGACTTGCAGTTGTATTTATAATCCATTAGTAACTAGGATGACTCAACACACCCAATGGCCTGGTTTGTGAGCACATTCTTACCAATCCATATGATGACTCATACTATTTTTCCTTCTTGCTTTGTAAGATTACATTGTATTTGTAAGATATTTAGTAAATAAGCTGAGTCAACATACCAAATGGCCTGGTTTGTAAGCACATTCCCATGTGATGAATCATGCTTAGTAATCTGGCCTCCAAAAAGGTATAAAAGGAGCCCATTTTGCACCCATGAAATAAGACTTCCCACTTTACTCCAAAATCACCAATAGTAAGTGTGATTAAATAAGAACTAAAGTGCAGGCCAAGTAGGTGCCTTGAAGTAAGATTAAGTTACATAGCCTCTAGTTGTATACTACCTTACAGGGGTTGCTATTCAACAAGGTTCCATTTATTCTCAGGTTGTATACTACCTTATGGGGGTATACTATACAACAGTCATACAGCTGACAATCTAAGCTTTATGTATATAAGCAAACTCTCTCTTTTACAGGAAGGGAGACACAACAAAGTTGAAACAGACTTTCATAGGTTGAAACATGACCTACTAGGGTGAAACATACCTATCAGATTTAGTCAAGAGAACATAGCCAAAGCTACAGTATATAAACAAAAAGGTAATTCCTCTCAAAGAACCAACATGTCATCTACTAAGAAGTAGAAAATCCATAGACCATGGACTTAAGAACTGACAAGAAGTCTTATTAAGTGTAGTTGTGTTGTCACTATACATACATGTCATTTATATAAGACCCTGAAGTAATAAGACAATGCACAGAGCTAAAACACAATATTCATCCAATCTGAGTGGTGTTAATTAAGGTGAGAATCAATACACTTACCTTGCCAATCCCCAAATGTCATTCTCCCCACTCTCCAGCTTCACAAACTCACCTTCAAGATGCTCCACTCCATAATAATACTCCTTCCTGAATGGAAGTCAATCCTTGAAGATCTAGGGTTGTCCATGAGAATTATGGCCCATGATGTTTCAACTTATTGGGATTCAGCCTTACTATGGTGATCCCTGCAATGGATCACATTGACAGTGTGTTCATGAGTACTATCATCTAGAAAGAATAGCTTGATCCTGCGATATGTGTAGGCCTTAGATTTGCCAAATGGACTCTCAACCATTACTACTAATTCATCTACTGCTTACCATATTGTAATGGGCATGTTTATCATGTTCAAATTCTCTGTTATTAATATACATTTTTAGTACTACATCTGTGCCACAAGCTTGCATATTTCAGAGCTGCAGGCTGAAAACAAGAGTGGATTGATATTTCTGAAAATCTTGTATATTCTGCATTCCAATATTCATATACTACTTGTCCAGCAGTCAATGAAGAAGCCTGTGGTGGGACAGTCATGCATGATATTGATGAGGTGTGTACTGACCCTTGTTATCTTATCTTTCATCACTAATGATGCTTAATTGCTTAGGATGACAACCCAACTAACATATTTGATCACCAATGGATGCTGTCCTTGCCATCCAAACACTTTCAACCAAACTTATCCTTACCCTAGCCATCATGGCCTTATCACAGACCAGCAGTGATGTTTTGGTTTTGACTGGCTCAAGAGCAAACAAGAGACAGCATGAAGAAAAACCAGATCTGCTTTAGGGTGGTGAACACATCAGAAATGAACTTATAGTCACTGTAAGACTGTGAATCACTATGGCAATTTTGGTGAGTGATAGTGATATGCAGGCATATAGCTACTATATGTGCTATCAAGGATGGCCCCATCAGAACTTCTTGAACTTGCTCAAGTTTTGTAATTGCCTAGTAAGATCAGAACTGAAGGTGAGCACAAATTTGCTGCTATTGAAGCTTTGGACCTGACTTGTGCCTACCTGTGCTCATCCAATAACTTGTATGAGCTCATATCCAAGTTTGACCACTCTGCAGCCACAATTTCTGAAATAGTCACCTGGGTCATTATTTTCATTGACAAAAAATGAGGTCATCTCCTGGAATTTGATCATGAGCATCTACTTTCCCCACATAACTTGGAGAAATATGCTGAGGCAGTCCACAAAAGTGGCTTTCCTTTGACTGGAGTCTGGGGATTTATTGACTGCACCGTATGGTGTATTTGTTAGTCATCACATTGGTAATGGCAAGCATACAATGGTCACAAAAATACCATACACTTAAGTTTCAGGCCATCATGCTGCCTAATGGCATGTTTGGTCATCTTTATGGCCCTGTTGAAGGTCAATAAAATAATGCCTTCCTGCTATCAGAGAGTAGGCTATTGGCTAATTGCAAGGAACATGCTGTGTGTGATGACATAGATGAGCAGATGCCTATTAAGGGCTGCTTTTTGCAGTTTTTTGGAGATTCTGCATATAGCCTAAGCCCTCAAATTGATAGCCCATTGTCTTACTACTTGAGGGTCTTATATAAATTTGTGTAAAATGCAGTGACATCACAACTACACTTGATAAGACAAAAACTGCCAAACTCCTCAAGTACACAGTCAATGAATTTCTACTTCTCTATTGATAACATGTCATTTGTGGGAGGCTAAGACTATACAATCAGTCATTAGTTGAAGTGATAGACTGATAAGATATATGGATAGTGGCTCAGGATAAGTAAATCCTATGAGCATCACTGATAGACGTTGGCTGGACTGATGGACAGTGGATGGATAGACTAACTTCATATAATATGAGATAAGCTAGACTAGATGGACTAGACTAGGCTATGACTAGTTGGCTTGATGAACTAGATATATGTAAACATGTATATGACTTGATGAATGTGGTAACCATTGATAAGATAGACTAGGGTTACAAACAACAGATAGACTAAACACACTAGATACTTCAAGTTAGAAGGGTGTGTGAACCTATGACTAAGCAAGACCTCAGGGCTGTGACTGAAAGTCTAGATGATACAAGATGGGAATGCTTACTAAGCTTTTCCTAGACTAATCCTTGCTGACTAATCAAAGCAAGAGTACAACAGATCTAGACCAACTAAGGACTAGAGAACTAAATACAAGTGATAGACTAGCTGGAGTCTACCAATAATGAGAGATATACAAGACTAAGATTACCTAATCTTAGTGTAGACTGGTGACTTCAAGGGAGCAGATTGTGGTCCCTGCACTTCCTGTGACAAGACAGAGATGAAGTAGGAAATCTTATTTTTAGTGGAAAAGAAGACCTCCTTTTATACATTTGGCATAGGAATTTTACTGAGGTGCCAAATGAATATCTGGAATATCCTACTCCACTTATTTGTAATACAATATCACATGTATACTATAAGATAAAAATAGAACTGACTCAGTCCAATTGTTCTGATCACTAATAATAAAATGGTGGTACCAAATAACAAATGAGTAGCGAAATAGAGTTTTTGAGTCATCAGAATTGACTAATGCTGAGTTCTGAAGAATCACATGTGAACTCATTATGTAACCTTTCTCTGAAAAAAAAGCCACATGATGAAAGTAAACAAACCATAAACAAACAGCAAATATTGGGAAATGTCATATCCCATATATCAACCCCTATCAGTCTTCTCCATATAATGCCTAAATCAACCTCCACTCTGTTGGAAATGTATGAAACCTATTGTAATGCTCCGTCATTGAGATGATGTTGAAATTGCTATTGTCATGATCATGTAAGATTGATTGCTGAGTTTAAATGTATCACAACGTGATTGCAAGGCACTTGCAATGCGTCCTTACCTGTATTCATGCTCTCACCATCTTTATTCCTCCATTTCCTCGCTCACATCAATTCTGTAGATACCTCGTATATATCTGTCGACATCATGGGATCCAACCGGGCCAAACTCTGCGAGCTGTGCAAACAGAGCATCAAACCACGTGGCTGGTCCACTCACTGGAAAGCCTGTGAGAAGAACACCCAAAAATGAGCCCAAGATCAGCACATTGCAGACTCAATCAGGCAGCAAAAAGGTGCGTTCTTGAATACTCCAATTTAACTTTGTGTCTGGACCAACTGCTGCAGGTCTTGTTACAGTTGGTCCTGGATCTGGTACTGCTGTCAATGCGGTGGCAGGTTACAGTCTGAATCCACCCGAGACACAGGGTAAGTTTTGCCGTTTATTACTCTATCAATCTGTTGTGTTGTTTACTGACCATCAATAGTCCAGCGTGACCCTTCAGCATCGACGAGTTTCCATGATGTAGACAGTCCTGGCCCTTATTTTGGTGAGTTTGATTGTTTCTTTGGCTGTTTTGTTGCATGTCATTAACATGTATTTTAGAGGAGCAGCTGGCTATCCCTGATGATGACAGGGACCTTTGGTCTCGTCAATTTCAGCTTGATGACATCAAGGTCAAGCACCACCCAGGGAGTGGGATCCTGACCAAAGTCTTTGCCTTCAATGATTTCATGTGTCACCCTGCCCATCATTCCTCATGGTCTGCTCCAGAACCTGACACACAGCCTTGGTGTCCTTTCAGGTCTCATTTGGAATTTGATGTTGCTGAAATCGCCCTTGAAGCAGCCCTTAATAATGAACAGATGGACCATCTCCTTGACATATGCCGCCACTGCACACAGAAGTCAGAGAAACTAACTTTCAAGAACCATAAGGATGTTCGCACTAAGTGGGACGCAGTTTCCCAGTGCCTAACAGGGGTTGTTTTGCCCATTGTTGTATGATGTTCATTGGACTAATCTTTGAGCTTAGTTTACAAAGGACGTGATTTCGATACCCTTTGCAGATAAATCATGGGACTTTGACGTCTACTATCACAATCTTTGGGAGTGGGCTACTGACCTCCTCCGTGATCCTCATCTGTTTCCTTATTTTCATTTTGATGCCCAGCGCTTGTCGAAGTTCAATGGCCAGTCTTTCGAACAATTTGTAGACGAGCCCTTTACTGCTCAAGACTTTTGGGATGCTCAAGTATGTACTATTCATATATGTTGTATGGTAATTTTGATGGCATCTCAATATAAGTCATAGTCACAGCTGCTGCATAGCGCTAAGCCCCTCATTTTCATATTGTATGCTGACAAGACGAAACTGTCTAGTTTTGGTACCGCAAAGGGTTATCCCATTGTTGCACGATTGGTGAACTTACCCACCCACATCCGCAACAGTCAAGGAATGGGTGGCGGTGTGGGAAACAACTCCGCAGTAGGCGGATATAATGTTAGGTCAAATGCTATACCTGCTGCTTCACTTGCAAGGCAAGAACGTTCGACCCTAAAGGGGTCTGCTACTGATATAAGTCTGAAAGTTAGTGTCTAAGGTCACGGAAAGGTAAAGAGACTAGTCCGAAGGTATGCGGACCAAGTCCGAAGGTCAAAATGTCGGGTTCGAAGGTAATCTACCAAGTCCGAAGCGCGGGAAAAGCGGGTCCGAAGCTTCGGGTCGTCGGGTTATGGAGAATAGCACAGGAATGGGTGCGGAAAGCGTCGGACTATGTCCGGAAACAAGGGAAAGTCAGGGAAAACGAATGGCAAGGGTTTTGGGTGCGAAGCGGGTGCGGAATGGGTGATAACCAGGTATATTCAGCCAGGTAACAGGTAATGACAGGTATGTGACCAAGTAGATGGGAAGTCCCACCTACAGTAAAGTAAAGAGTGCTTGGTCGTACTATCAGCCCTATATAACTAGCTACGTAGAAATCCGGAATATCGAAAACAGGAAAACATCGGGTCCGGTGATAGGTAAACTAACATGAGGCGCTGCAGACGTGTGAGAACACAGGTAATAACGCTGTATACTGCATCAGCCATGGGAAATAAGCTACTACACACCTGTGGGGTTGGACAGAATGGACAGGACATAGGATGGACGGGTTTCCGAAGGTATGCGAGCGGGTCCGGTGCATCTCTGGCGGGTCCGAGGCTCGGAGAGCGCGGGAAAGCGTCGGGTTTGAGCGGGTTTCGTCGGAGATGACTGGGAGTGACTGTACTGATGTCCGGACAACTGGGCTTTCGACGTACTCCGTGAATTGGGCCTCTGCAGGGCTGTGGACAGAATGTTCACGACATCTCCTAGGGACTCCAGAACCCGACTGTCCGCAGTCAGCCGTTACCGGTGAAACATTGACAAACATGCAAGTTTGGCAACCAGGATGTGTGCGGGTGATCACTGGTCATGACAGTAGTATGCGGGTAAACAGGGGACAATGAATCTGATGTATCCAAGGGTGTATGACAATGTCCGGAGGTATCCGCCGGGTCCGAAGCTCGGAGAGCGTGGGAAAGCGTCGGGTTGACAGGTGCGGGTCTGCGGGTAGTGCAAGAACATAGTCAAAAGTATCCGGGTACGTGGTGCATCACTGGGGGACAGGTGCGGAATGATAGGTCTTGGGTTCTAACATACTCTGGAGTTGCCTGAATGCGTGGGAACAAGTCCGAGGGTCAAAACAGCGGGTCCGATGATCTGCGGGTGCGTGGGAACATGTCCGGGTTACTGGTTACAGGTGTGTGGTTCGCATGGGAACATGTCTAACAGGTATCCAGGTATGCAGGAACAGGTACGGAATGATGGGGTTTGTGTCTTAACATACTCCTGAGTTAACTGAATGCACGGGAACAAGTCCGAGGGTATGCGGGTGCGCGGGAAGAGCGGGTCCGAGGGTGCGGGTGCGCGGGAACATGTCCGGAAGAGGTGCAAAAATGCGGGTATGTGTCCGGGTCTAGGTTTCTCTGTGTCAACGTCTCTTCCAACCACTTCTGTACATCTCCACAACATATCTCCAAATCTCCGGGTCTGATGCTAGGTCTCCAAGCATCCGGGTCCGATTTCCGAGTCCCCTATGTCCGATGTCCGGGTCTCCCCACTAGGGTGTCTAAAAAATAGAGAAAAAATGATCAAAAGTGCGAAGCAAAGGTATCAATCGGGTAAGAATCCTGGTACAGGTGTGCGGAGTACCATCCGACTTAGCTTCATCGTGCAACTTCCGGGTTCTCTCTACCATGCTGCAAGTCCGATGTTTCCGGGTTTTTCGGGTTTCCGGGTTTTCTGGGTTTTCTATGTAGGGTAAAAGGCGTGTGTGGGTTTCACGGTTCGAAGTAAAAGAAATCAATACTGGGGTTTGTCTCCACGTTTTTACGAGTCCGATGCTATAGTCCGAAAAATGTCTGTTGCTAGTCCGAGTCTGCGGGTCCGAAGGTAAAATAGGGGCTTGGGTATGTAAGGAAAATCACCGGACGAAACCCGGGGTAAAACGAGTGACTTCTGATGTATGTGCAAGTTCCTAGTATGTACAGTGGCTCAAAAAACTGTCCACATGTTTGCGCTATTTTGACTGTTTACATCATTGTACAAGAATGGATAGGTATTCCCAGGACATCCTGCCATGGCCTGGGAGTACTACATCAGGGCTTCAAAATGAGCCCTTACCCGTGGGAATTGGTGGTCATATGGTGGCACTATGAGGTTTGCAAAATGATGACTCATGTGGACAGTTTTTTGAGGCTAGATTGAAACTATATAAATTAATGGTTATGACACCATAAAGTCATACCATTATTAAATAAATTATAATGTGGTGTCATTATGGCATTATTAAACCTATCTCTCACTATATAATGAAGGGAGTCTCATGTATGATAGTCATAATCACCATGAAAGCCATCTCCTCTGCTCAAAGGGATAACATCCTCTCTCTCTCTACTGCTGGCCTCTCTGCTCGTCAAATAGCATCTAGAACTGGTGTATGCAAGTCTACTGTGGCCAAGCTCACCAAAGAATGTCACCCAGACAAAGAAAACTCTAGTGGAGGTCGTCCATCCAAACTCACCTCTACTGATAGGAGGGCCATTATTCAGCATATTACTACAGGAAAGGCTGACAATGCTGTCCAAGTCACTCATCACATCAATTCCATCATCACTACCCCTGTATCTTCACAAACTGTGAGAAATGTTCTCAAGGCAGCCAACCTCAAGGCTGTAACAAAGAAGAAGAAGCCTCTCCTTTCTATCAGTCATAGAAAAAGAAGACTGGACTTTGCCCTGGCCCATCAAAACTGGACTGTAGAGGACTGGAAGCGTGTCATATGGTCAGATGAGACTAAAATCAACAGGATTGGGTCAGATGGAAAGGTATATGTGTGGAAAAAGAAGGGGGGGCCTCTAACAGACAGAGAGATTAATGGGACACTCAAGTTTGGAGGAGGTTCTCTGATGGTATGGGGGTGTATGGGGTGGAATGGTGTAGGAATGCTTGCAGAGGTTGAGGGGAGGATGGATGCTGAGCAGTATGTGGACATTCTCAACCACCACTTGCTGCCTAGCATGGCAGAATCAGGAATTGATGAAGAAGATATCATTTTCCAACAGGATAATGATCCCAAGCATACATCCAGGAGAGCCAGAGAATGGTTTGAAGAACATAATATTCATCTCCTTGACTGGCCAGCACAGTCCCCTGATGTCAATGTCATTGAACACCTCTGGGGAATACTCAAAAAGAAGCTTATAGCCTATGAACACCCCCCTAAAGGAGTATGGGAGTTATGGGAGAGAGTGGTGGTAGAGTGGGGACAGATTACAGCAGAGGACTGTCAGAAGTTGATTGAAAGTATGCCTAGAAGGATAGAGGCAGTAATCAAGGCCAAGGGAGGCCACACAAAGTACTAGAATACCTGATTTCCTATGTAAAATATCTGAGTCAAAAAACTGTCCACATGAGTCATCGTTTTGCAAACCACATAGTGCCACCATATGACCACCAATTCCCACGGGTAAGGGCTCATTTTGAAGCCCTGATGTAGTACTCCCAGGCCATGGCAGGATGTCCTGGGAATACCTATCCATTCTTGTACAATGATGTAAACAGTCAAAATAGCGCAAACATGTGGACAGTTTTTTGAGCCACTGTATGTCTCCACAAACTCCTCAACCTCTTGTGAGTCAACTCTCCCCATCTAGTTGTAAACTGCGCACCTGAACTCTTTGTCCTTCCACAAGGCATGCTATTCACTAACATCCAACTTGACGGCTTTTCACCAACCCTTGCTCACTTCCTCGATGTGACACTGGCACAGGTGGTCCAGCTGTAAAAGTTGCCAAGAAGTGTCAAGTTGCGCCTGTATTCCACAATGAAGACAGCGAAGAGAAACGGATGTGCCCCACCTCTTTCTGAGGACTGGTGCCTTCGTGTGATGGAACGGATTGGTTGAAAAGTCTTTGAGCGTGGATACTGGAGGAGTGGAGAGGAGAGACAGATGGTGGTGGGGATCCTGCATGTGGAAGAAGGCAGTCAACTCACCAATGGGATTATTGAAGATGAAGACAACAAAGAGGATGGCCACTCCCATGGGGAGACAAGCAAGAGATGGAACCATCTTGTGCGCTGTGCAGTTTCCTTGTCAACAGCTGTTGATGGGTTCACCTGGGTAGAGGGCACACGTGAGTGGAGGGTCGAGGGCGTATTGGAAGCGAAAGTGATGCGATGGCTTGAGGAAGATTGTCATGAGCGCAAAGAAGAGGAGTGGAGATGATGTGGTCGTCAATGTCGATGATGAAGATGCCAACGAATCGTCAGAACAGAGTGAAGACAATGAAAATGATTCTGAGGAAGTCAAGGATCTCAAGGTGAGTTGCCTCATTGGTGATTCAGACTGACCTTCTTGAAGAGCCGGCACTGCATGTGTTCTGATCCAGTGGCTGGCTCCACAAGGCTCTTGGCAATCCTGTGCTGGCTGCAGCATCTACAGACCTTCCGCTTCAGGTGAGCCCACTCAAACAACGTCTCGCCTACCCCATTCTGAGCATCGTGGCAGGCTATCCTACTCTTGTACCAGATCCCGATGATATCCCATCAATGAGGAGATCAAAACATAATATCCCAGCCTATAATTTAGACATGGCATGCTGATTATTACTTTGCAGTGCTGATTTCATTTGTTGTATCAAAGGTCACCTCCAGGCTATCATGCTTTCCTTCATAATTGATAGTCAAAGAGCAGGCACATTTTTTCTTGGTACTGCTGATACATTGCTACAACTTCAGCTGCATCACGCACGAGGCATGATGATTTACCTTATATGCTGCACTGTCATGCTGACCATTTTCTCACCTCCCTGCATCTATTTAGCATCATGTCTCATTTCTCTCAAGACGTGTCTGACTCAGATGGCAAATGGGATGCAGAGTCCATTGTTGAATCTGTTGCAATTCCGGGGCCAAACACCTCGAAGGGAGACTTCATGACATAAGTTTTAGATGTTAGACTACTCAATTTACCTATCTAACTCTCCTCTTACTCTAGGCACTCAAGGCACTGCAAATCCAGGTTCAGAAGCTCATTGAGGAAAATCGCACTCTTCACGAGGAGAACAAGGTTCTCGTTGCCGAGAAGCCTAAACACAAACATTGCACAGAAGCTCCCAACAAACTCCTCACCCATGAGCAAACAATCACACTTCATGCCCGTAAATACGGCATGACTGTTGAAATGTTCCCCAACACTGACCTTTTCAGCATGCAATGTCCCGAGAACCCAACACCATTCAACAGCCAAGACTGAGACCTGACAGCAATGACCCAGGAATCGGTGTTTTTGGATGAGCTATATCAACACTTCCCTAGTCACTTACACAGCATTATGGAAAGCTCATACTTCAGTGATCTTGTACGTATTACATGTTTTGCTACTAACTGTTGAACTAACAATCATCCTCCAGGTAATGAAGTCCATTTCTGAGGCTCGCTCATCGGAAATCAACAAACTGCGCAGCGTTGTGGGCAGTATATTCGACCTTCCAGGAGTATACTTCAGCAATACCCAGTACCGCAGAGCCGACATCACCAAAATACAGAAAATGCTTGGAGTGTCAGCAATGAATCCAAAGTACAAAACATTTCCACCTGTCCTGTTCCTCGGAATGCAAGAGGACCCTACCTTGAAGACTGTGTTTGGAAACTGGGAACTTTTGGCTAAGGTATGTGTTTTTTCATTCAATGAGCATGTTATTGTGACATTGATATATCTCTGAATAGATTCTGAAGGCCGCACTTCGTGGTGTCACTTTGCTTCACCAAGAGACCACTGGTGGACCAAAGACTGGAAGTGGAACCTTGAACACATTACGCCAGGATCTATTGCGTGGGCTGCCATCATTGTAAGTTATTGTCTATGCTATGTCGAATGTTCTCACTTAAGTGATACTATTGCAGGCAATCTTTTTGCTATCGCCCGATACCGAATTTCAGAAGTCAGGCACAGGAAAGTCCTCTGGCATCAACTACAAGGACCTTTTCTTTCACTACAAGAAACTCTTGCTCACCAAGTGGGACAGCTGCTGCATCCAGACCATTGTGCAAAACATCGACCGAGAAGTTTTTGGCTCTGCAAAATCTTCTGCTTCTGCAGCCACTCAAGAAGATCACTCCAGCGAAGTCATTCACGCAATGAACGCACTCAATATTGATAGTGACAATGAATCAGACATATCTGAACCTACTCCAATGTCTTCCGCTGTCCAGAGTACCACTGCCTTTCAGTCTGACACTGTCGAGATGGCACAGCCTCCCACTACTCTCAGCACCGTTTCATCACTTAGTACCACCTCCACTCTCAGTGCTACTTTCCAAGCAACTATTCAGGGTGACACGGCAGTTCCAGTAGCTACTAATACAGTTGTAGTACAGGATGCAAATGTGGAACAGCCACCAGCTCGAGGGAGAGGGAGAGGAAGGGCTAGGGCAAAGAAGCCTGCAGCTACAGGTGTTCAACACAGTGCTCATGCTGCTTAGGATATTATTAGTAGATATACTAGTCTCATTTCATTTCAATTGTAATGTTACTTCTAGCATTGATTCACCTTTCACGTGCACCAAGTCTTATTAGTGCTACTTGATATTGCCTTATAGTAGCCAAAAACGATGGTTTAAATACAATCAAGTTACCCTATATAAAAAGACTCTTTAGCCTAACGGTTTTGTTGCAGTAAGTCCCAAGTATCATGTGACCTTAAGCTTAAGCTAATAACTACTACACAGTCGAGCGTTCAAAACCTGCCAAGTACAGACTATATAATAGACAAGGTAAGCATTAATACAAACCAATAAGATATAGTAAAATAACAAACACAACAGGACCTAATAAGCATAAGCTTAAAGATAAGACAGCAACATAGCAAATAGACAAGGTAAGCAATTGAAGTACAAATACAATACAATATAACTAACTAATAAGCATAGGGCAATAGAAACTAAAAGATAAGATAGCAATGTAGCAAATAGAAAAAGGGGCTTGCAAGATAAGGTCCAGTATTCCAAGAAGTGGTAACACGGGGGCATCATTACAACCGATTGTGGTACAAACATTCCATTACAATGACCAATATTAATTTAAACCCATTACAATTACCATTACAATTGGCATTGCAATGACGGTTGCAATGCCCATTACAAGATGCACTCTAATATTAAAATGTATTTCAAGCAGCAGTTTGTATTTAAAAATTTCAATGCTTTGTAATGCATTGAAAGCTAGATTAGGAATTTCTGACATCATATCTGGATCTCCCTATCAGTTATCCACATATCTCCAGCTCTAGTTCCCACGATCACCAGATCTCCATTTCATATTACTTACTCAAAACAAATCCTTCCCCTTATAGTTATCCCCTGTCCCTCCAGTCCTCAGTTATGTACATTCCCACTCTGCTTATTAATCTGTTCTCTGTTCTCATTTCTGACTTCATATTGATGATCTGTCTTACTCATTTCTTAGTTTTCCATGTGTTCCATACATAGCCTCAGATGTCCCTCCATGTGCTCCACTCATAGTTCTGGACTGTGCTTACTGATCCTTTGGCATAAGTCATACTGTATATAAACCTCCTGAAATACTCCTGTAGTCCTCAGTTTGAATATTATTGTTTCCTCTCACTAAAACCAAGTGCTTCACAAATATCCTCTAATTCTCATCCATGATCCCACAGTCCAAGTGCACAATCTTTGAGATTGTTGCTGATCCTTTGGTTAACCATAGCATTTACATGACAGAGCAAGCTAGCTGGTGTTGCCAATGTTGTCTGAAAAGTTTATAAATGCCTGCAAGCATCCAGGACATGTTGTTCTATGTATTTCCTTTTTCATCACTGCAGGTGCAAAAAATTTGCCACTGCCATTAGTTTCACACACAGCTGTAAATTGACCTATGCAACAAATTATAAGCATAACTAATGTTTGATTTCTCAGCCAGCAGGATGTAAGGTCAACTTCTGTCACATTTGTGCAACATATGATAATTATTAATTGGAGTTGAAAAAGTATACAAGTATTCAAATTCAAAAAGTTGAGGCGCCTACAGCCAAAGGAAGCACTCCACTTGCTTCCTGTGCCAAAGGCACAACGGGTGTGGACTCATCACCAAAAGAAGCAGGAAACAGCACTCACATGCATATGATTAAACCTCTTCTTCTCCTTCAATGCATCATGTACATAAGTCGGCATGAACGAATCCATAATATCTTCATCTACTTCTTCATGCACAAGACCATTCGATCCGTAGCGCTCCACGCCCTTTCCTTTGGCGCAAACTCCTTCACAAACTGAATGGTAGCATTGACCAGCGGGGTCTCGGACTCTTCTGTAGGCTCAAGCAGCTGCCCGAGATCCGTAAAGAAGCGTAAGAATGGAGGACAGTACACGAGGACCTGAAGCACCCCGTTGGCAAAGCACAAGTTGCCAGAGTTGACGAGGCCGCGTGGCTTGATGCGGATGGCAAGGGTCAGGAGCTCGGACTTTTTAGAGTGGGTGGGTGTTTTTGGGGAGGTAGAGTTTGGTGGGGGGGAGGCGGGGATGGAGAAGCCTACAACAGAGGATGCAGGGAGGTTGGAGGGGCCGGGTTTGCGGACAGCCTATCATTCGTATGAGTGTGTTGCTTGCACGAAATAAAATGGAATTGAGTGGAGCTAGTGTGTCGTGCCCTCGGTGGATGTCCGAGTCATAATGCGTGCATAAGGATTCTAGTTCTTGAAGAAAGAAGCTGGGCCTGATGGTATGATGCCGATTGTATTATGTACAGTTTGGTGTGAGATTGTAACAACTTGACAAGTGTCGCACGCGCGCAGGTACCACGTCATATCCAGAATCCTCGAGTTTCACATTCAAGCAGCACTGCCCACATATTGCCCTGCAGCAGACTCTTCTCAACGAGCGATCAACAAGTCTCACAGAGTCAAAAATGCGAATGCGGAGGTCTCTGCGAAGCAAGCTAGCCTGGGCCACGTCACTTTTTGCTCTCGTGAGCCAACCAGTGAGGGCTGCTCCAGCTGAAGGTAGACCAACCAATCAAGATTTTTGCGCTTCTAATGCACATAACACACAGTTCCCTCAGCAGCTTCTTTCTATGTTCCATACCTTCCAAGCTTGCACCAAGATACAACACACCCTTTGCACATATACGCTGGACACATTCTTTCTGATCCCGATGCAGATTCAGCAGCCAGCACTGACGTTCTTGCGCATTTGTTCTTCGTGATGGTGAAGGCTCGTAAGGCAGCCGATAAGGAACGGTTGATGTTCTGGTTTAATGTGCGTTTCATGTGCTACAGTGGTATGCAAGGAACTGAACATAATAGGGCGGACCGGGATGTTCCTCATTTGACGGTCTGATGATGGAAGTTGGACCTTGGAGAATTGATGGAGAGGGTGGTCTTAAGACTGTAGAAGGAGGTTGGGAGGAGTACACTACTATGGTATACGGTAAGTCTATCAAGTCTGCTGCATTGACCGCATTCCACCGAGCCCATTTTCTCCTCTCTCAGTGGATCAACCTGCTGGAACAGGTCTCTCGTATACTAGCACGAACCACTACGTGCACGGTCTACAACAGGTACGTGTTGAGACGTATGGGCATGCTGCTGGCCAAATTAATGACTATGCTATCTCAGACGACTGACCAACTCATGGAATTTCTACGCACATTCTACAAAGTGTTTCCTGAATACGAAACTGTTGAGGTATGTGGGTTTGTCAATCCCGGAGCTCACCTAATGGCAGGCTTGCAGACCTATCTAGGTGGCGAGAGCTATGCTGGACAATATATTCCCTACTTCGGTACAGCAGCCCCGAATCACTTCCTGCTGAATGACACTGACCCCTTTGAATAGCGGATGCCATTCTCTCATCAGAACTCAGAATGCCCTTACGGGGAGTTGCAATCGGTAATGGCTGGATAGATGCTCGTAGTCAATACCCTGCATACCTAGACTACGCCGTCACGCACGGACTTGTCGACGAAAGCTCACAGGTAAGTAATTTGATCATCTCAAGACCCCTGCTATCATTGAACCTATCATGATCTACAGCACTACAAGGACAGCAAAGAGGCAACTAACAGATGCATGGTGGAGTTCAGGGGCATTACTACAGAACCCATTCATATAGATCAGTGCGAGAGGCTGCTGAGTTTTGTTCTCGAAAGCAAGTCACGAACGTGAGTAATACTCCTGCAAATCTGTCGAATCTTGGCTTCACTATCACAACAGTGTTGATGGGCAGCCAAAATGCGTGAACGTTTATGATGTCCGGTTGGAAGATGATGCGCCTTTCTGCGGCATGCAGTGGCCCCCTGATTTGAAGAACATCAGTTCTTACCTTGCTGTTTGTCCCTCCCTCGACCTGCCATCCTTACTGTCTAACGAAGCTCTTTTCCAGCGCAGAGATGTCATCAGGGCGCTACATGCGGAGGCCAAATCTGAGAGCTGGGTCGAATGTCTCGGACGGGTCGGCAATGAGATGCATGACTATCTGTCTCCATCATCTGTCACGCTTCTTCCTTCAGTGCTAGAAAAAATCCCCGTTTTATTGTTCGCTGGTGATCAAGATTTCATCTGCAATTACATGGGTATTGAGACCATGATCAAGTCTTTGACATGGAACGGAGAAAAGGGACTAGGGGTGGGTGTTTTCCCATGTCCAGAGTTTCGGACCTGACCATTGCTCCAGAAAGTACAAACCAAATCATGGACGGTCAATGGCACTCCAGCAGGGACCTGGGTCTCCTCACGAAACCTCACGTATGCCAAGGTACGTCGTGTACCCCGCACAAGGCACTCTACTCACGACGCCACAGATCTTTAATGCATCACACATGGTGCCATACGACGTTCCCGATATTGCGCATGACATGATCTTGCGATTCATGGGGATGAATTTCTCTGCCATCGTCGACGGGTCCGCGCGTATACCAAGTGCAGTCGGGGACGACACCTAAACCTATATTTATGGACAGCGATGATGTGCCGCTGTCATCGCCGCCGCCAGGCAAGACCCCTGAGCAGACTAAGGCACAATGGGATGGTGATCATCTTTATGTCTTGCATACGGAAACGAAGTGCTAACTCAGTATTTTGCAGCCTATTATAATGCAGGTTCAATAGTCCTGATCTTCCTTGTTCTGTCGATTGCCATCGGCCTTTGCATATGGTGTCGTTTGCGTCGTCGACCTGTGCGGTTGTCGAGGAATCCTCAATCGGAAGAAAATATTCCGTTGAACGGTTATGACGACGAGCAGGCGCATCGAAAACGGAAAGGGAAGGGACGGGCTCTTGAAGATGAGAGTGGAACAGCTATCTTTGATGTTGGAGAGGATGAAGAGGGGTATGTTAGTGATGATGTGCGGAGAGAGCGAATAGATTAGGATATCTATTGTAGTTGTAGCATTCACTTCAGAGCCCATTTTTCGCTTGACATGTCCGACCGACAATCATTCCCTCGAACGCAACTCATGGACCCAAACTCAGAAAGCGTGGTATGTGCTCGTACTATGATCATTTCGGAAGCAGCAAATATTCCTCAAAGGTACTCTGCCAGAAGTCCAGTGACGTTCGCGCAGAAAATAGTATATTTTTGGATTGTACGCCCGACAGCAGTGACGAACTTCTTGACAGCCCAAAAACCTCATCGTCTAGAAAAGTTTGAACAGTAAGGGAGAACATGGGCGCAGCGGGACATGAAATTACAAGAGTTACTGAGTAGCTAGGTAACTTCTGGTGATACAGCATAAAAAGTTTTCCAATAATTAAATCTCTTTCAAACCAACTTAGTACGTTAGGAACATTATTACCATCACGAACTTCACCTCCGGCAACATCTTCATGTTCCCTGCAGAGCACCTGATACGTATTAATCACTTGAACTACACACCACCGCCAGTTGACACAAATACGCGTTCCTGGAAAGCAATTGTAGTCACGCCAGGTCCTGCGTCAGAGTTGTCCACGAGCTCGGCGTGATATTCCCGAATACTAAGGATAAGGTGTGGTCCCAGCAGAAACAGCTGCACAGGCATGACAAAAGTGATGATACCATCATAGATTTGAGCTCCCGTAGGATTTGAAGCCTATAAAAATTATGAGCAGCGGTCAGATGTCAGTCATAGATTGACGTACCGGCAGGTTTGGGGAGAAATAACCGACGTTGAGGCAAGAAACGGCAGCAAAACTAGAACGTGCAGAATTTCAGCGGAAAAGATAATCATTCGAATTATAAGCTCACGCTGTAAAGTGAAGCACCTGGCTTTTTATCAACACCATGAAACAGTCCCCGATGGTCGACCCTGTCGACCGTCCCAGTCGTTTTATTTCACGAAAGTGTTGGATAGCAATCCAAACTACAAGACACAGTGTGAGGACCTCCCACGCAGTGCCGACCATCCAAGTCCAAGGGAAAAGTTGGGGCTGGTCTTCCGCAACCACCGTGCACTGATAGGTGCCCTGACAGGATGCGCTCCTCTGGCATTGATCCCATGAGCCTGATGAGCTAGTCTTTCATCCATAAATAAAGCTTACCCCAAGTGAAAGGGTGGGATCCTACGCCGTCCATCACTGAGCTGGTAATCGTGACAGCCAGAAAGGTTACAATGAGAAAGATGAGCATCTTTCTTGATCGCTGATACATGGCATGTAACCGAGTGATCATGATGGCTTACATGATATTTCAGTCGGTTCATTGACTGCAGTCGAACAGCTTACCGCCTAGCATGATCTCTGCGACGAACAACATCCACCATTGTGCGATGAAAATGCCAGTACCTAGAAAAACCAGTTTAAGTTGCTGATGAGTATTAGGAAGACTGCGTGAAGTAAACTCACAGCTGTTGTCAGTGGTTATATTGAACCAACAAGTTGCTTGAGAATGTCACTCACTCCTGCACAGGAATGCAATTAGTCGGACAAAAATGGCACACATTTTTGCAGAATACTCACCTCATCTGTCATCGAAACGGTCGTGAGGTTGGCTGCATGTCGTTGGTCAAAATTAATGAACAGTGTATGTGAGGCGCACATAGTACGTAGGCCCTGAGATAGTTTATCAGCAGTGTACAACGTGTTAGTAATTGCAAACATACACAGAGAATAGTAGTCCGATGTAGCGTAGCTATGATATCTTGAAGTCAGCTCAACTTGCAAACTGGCTTACAATATAGACTAGTGCATACACTGAGATATAAAAAAGTCATTGAAGACCATCGTTGCCTCTGCCCAAATTAATTCTATATGCTGCTGTTATTGTGATGGGACTCTGCTCACCCAGAGAAGTTCAACTTATAAAACCATTCATGGTGAGATACCTGCTCCGGTGATGTCAAGTTAACAACCTACCTCTTGTCCGAATGTCAACACTGGAGAATACCATAAAGTCATCGACAGTTCCTAGGTGAATACTTCCTTGCTCACCCCAATTGTATACCACTACAGTAGAGGATGCAACTGCAAAGCCACGGTCAAAAATAAAGTGAGAACATCACCAACATGCACTCTACGAACCTGCGAAATAGCTAGTAGCACGAGTGAAAATGATTTGTGGCCAGAAACTGGGATCATCTGAGACTACAGTCATTCAGGAATTGGTGTCAGTGAATAGAGAACTTGGTGGGCGTATGAAAATGTTCGTGCGAGATAGTATTCCAGCGCTTTTATCTAATTCACTGAACTATAGGTTATAGGCATGATGATCAAGGTATGATCCCGATGAATGTTAACTCTTGATGGCCTTGTTAACAAGATCTGTGGCAAGACGGTTTTACACGCGGGGATGTTTAAACACCGGAAAACGATGTTGTATCACCACTCCTACCCAGCAAACGTTTCGAGGGCAGTGGGGGTCCTGTCCTTTGAAACTCCGCTCGCACACATTTCGAGCAAAGGAAGTACAGAAGTCGATGCAAAGGATCCTCGGTGCACATCAATAACTCGGTGTATGATGCATCTCGGTGCACATCAGTAACTCGGTGCAATGAAGCTTAGTGCAATGATTCACATTGATGTGTACAGAGATCTGTCATACACCGAGTTATTGATGTGCACCGAGATCCTTTGCTCGTGCGAGCGAAGTTTCAAAAATAACTCGGTGCAATGATGATTCAAACTCGGTGCAATGGTGGTTCAAATTTCAAACTCGGTGCACGACCGCCGAAAACCTATTGCATATGCAGCATAGCCCAGAAATGATTGATGTGTAAACTAGCCCTCAGTGAGATTAGAACACAGTTGTACGCATAGATTTGAATTTGAAGAATTACACATTCGCACGGTCAACAACCAGCAACCTCCATTTCACCTTCCGAGACTCACATATGCCTGTAGAACCAGCTCTGGACCATTCAGTGAGCCACTTGTCCAAGTATGACGAGGTTCCTCAAGAACTGCACCGAGCCATGCTACGGCTCAACTTCCCATCCTCATACGTAGTTGTCGGTGCATACCGACTCTTCACCGATAAGTCTCTCTATGTCCCTGCGTGGAATAAATGCCGCAACGGCGCCCGACGAGGGCTGATATGTGGTTTTGCCTGGGTGAGTCGAAATTGACCCTACGCACACATGCTCAACAATTTCCGGTCAGATGTGCGCCTCATACACCATCCAGCGCCGCATCATCAAAACAGTCCTCACAAACCCCTCCTCCATCTTCTCCGTGCGCTACATAACACGATTCGCAGAAACCGCAGACGATCTATCTCACGAGACGCTCTTGGGGTTCAAGTTGCCCTTCGGCATATCTACATGTGCACCTCATTATTCGGTTATTACATTTTGACACTGATCGTATACTTATCCTACCAGACGTCACGATACTCTTAGTTGGATCGCAAGTCACCGGCATCATCAGTTTTTTTGTCGCTCGCAATATTCGCGTTGCCCGTCAACGTGTCTGGGATCAAACAGTTGCCTCACGTGGCAAAGGGCCCGATTTCTGGCAACCATATGTTGAAGAATGGGATTCCCCACCTGTTGTCAATGAACGCCGGGGTCGTCTGGACAGGATGTTCAAGATGTGGTTCTGGAAGATGATCATACAGAAAGGTAACCATTTGTTCAACGGTATTCGCAGAGCTATACCCTGAGGCGTCATATCTTCAGTCATCTTACTCCCGCTTTCACTGTATCCATTTGTCGGCACATTCATTGCCGCGGCTTTCAAAGGCTTGGGCACCGCTCAGGACTTGCACAAGCCGGTAAGCTCTCATTTGTACCTTCTCCTCAATACTGACTCCCGTAGCAAGTATTTCGCCACAAAGAAGATGACGACCCATCAGGAAGCTGTATTTATTGAGGAGCGTAAATGGGACTACCGAAGTATGCACAACATCTCATTGCTTGTGTGTTTACTCACATCACGGCCAGTGTTCGGTTTTGTCGCGGCGCTACTTGAGGGACTACCGATCATCGGTCTTGTTTTCACAGTATCAAATCGCATCGGAGCTGCTATGTGGGCTCATGGTATGTTTGGTCACCTTTCGCCCTCATACACTCTCATGTTTCTTCAGATTTAGAAAAGCGTCAGCACTACGTTGCAGCGCAACGTCGCACAGTCGGTTATAGGTCATAGTAATAGTGTTGAAGCTGCCCTGATGTAGATTTTGCTAGCTGTTGACATGTCATCTTGTAACATGTACTAAAGGCAGTTATGGACTTGCACCGATCTTCTTGAGATCCAATGTATTATATTGCATTCAAAACAATGGCTATTATGATGACCAACAAATCTACAAGTACGACATGACATTAAAGTGGAGTAAACTACATGGTAATTCGTCATTTGTTGTTGACAAACAATGAAAAAACTTGGATGTCATCACAACATCAAAGTCTGGAAAGGCGATGTACAATTGATCCCGCGCAGATGGATCTGAAAGAAAGCAGAAGTGACGTCCTGTTCTGATGCTATATACAAGTGTTGTTCTCAAAGAACAAATGACAACTGCTCAGGGATCTCTGATCTTCTTCGAAAAAACATACAGTTACAATATTTCTACGTTCCTGACGTCCATCATGTCCTCGACAGAAGCTATGTCTTTGACTTCTGCAATAATATTGTGGTCCGAAGCGATCCTCTTGTACTCTCCGCCGAACTGCTGCACTAGCAAAAGTGCGCCGAAAGGTTGTCCGAGGCGAACAATTAATCGCAATGCTTGTGAGATTGATTCTGAATCAACCGGTTCCCGTCCTCCATCAGAACTACCGGGTGACCCATCGAATAGAGACCCTGGCGCGGACCAATATTCATCCTCGCTCAGTGTATCATCTCCAAAGTCAGGAGGTTCTGCAAATTCAGTGGGCTCGAGGAGATACCGATCCCAGGGACGGACAAGCAATATTGTCTGTCGAATAGGTCGTGCCCGCGAGAACTGGAACAACGTATCTTCCGTGGTAATTATCAGGCCCTTAAGCCCGCCTGCCTTGACTCCATACGTGAAATTGGTGGCGTGTTCCTATAGTTCGCCTCCGTCTGACTTCCGTGACACGGAATGCGATGCAAGGCAGATGCAGCCTGCAGTGCGCGAAACGAGGAGCTGTCATGCTGTCGAGCAGGGTATGAAGTTTCGAAAGCCAGTTCCACGGCCACATTATTTCGCAGCGAGGAAACCGTTGTCTGAATCTCATCTTCAGACAAAGATGGCGCGATGAATGGCGGAGCTGCATATGAGGTAATGTCCGCCGGAAGACAACTATTGAACTCGGAGGATTGTCCGACCCAGTCGAGGGCAGTGAATGTCACCCGACCGCGCCACGATCTCCTGCAGGAGCCGCCCGAGCGCATTTTGCTTCTTCTCGCCAGTAAATTACGGGGAGGTGGACACCGAAGATACCAAATAATGAGTATGCGACGTCTTCCTGCAATGTGGTGACGCGTGACGATGCCCATTGAAGTCTCTCTCTGGCGTTGCTCATCCCTGGGCTGAAAGGCAACGAGGGCCTGTACGATCTATGCCAGTCGCGTCATGCAACTCCCCCATGATCGCAGCGGAGTCTTTGTGGTTTGGAGAGCGGTCGTCGAGATATAAGGTCCAATTCTTCTGGTAAAAGAGAATGATTTCGGAAGCGAGGAATTCTTGAAAGGTCCATCCTCGTCTGTTCCATTCACTCTTCACCAGTGCGCCAGACTTCGGATGAAGGCGGAACATCCGAGAGATAGACAATCGTAAGCGCTGAGTGGCGATACCATACGAACATAGAGTTGAGTGATTCTTGCAGCTCGACGTTGTTGCTTTTGTCGATGCAGCATGTATCACTCCACGCCCAGTGATACCCCGCATCGCGAGCAATTTCACAGAATGTCTGCAGCTTGACAATGCCGCCGAGCGAATT
Organism: Suillus lakei; assembly: GCA_016628065.1. NCBI lineage: Eukaryota > Fungi > Basidiomycota > Agaricomycetes > Boletales > Suillaceae > Suillus > Suillus lakei. The sequence goes on along the minus strand of JABBWA010000062.1, from coordinate 112,125 downwards.
CAACTTGTACACGATTTTGTCCTGGATGTCCTGCAGCAGTGGCTCCCTCCCTTCCCATCTATGAGATAGCATGACGCAACGGAAGTGCGTCGCCACCGCTTCTGTGATGCGTTCCATCCGGAGGGGATGTTTCGTGCTCAATAACAGAAGCTCCTTGTACTCGGAGCTCGTTTTGAACGCGCTTATCTGTGCTTCCCGGTCACATAAGAACCCGGTGGTGGTGTTGATTAGACGAAGCGGGGCGGTGTCGAGTTGAACGTCAATGGCCCTTCGAATGATACCCTCCGCTTCGGAGGGACTGACATATTGCTCGCGCAGCCCTTAGGAAAGAGTTTAGCATCTTGATGTATGTGTTGCTTAGGGCTTACTTCGTATTTGGATGTCGGGAGCATTGTCCAATTTGGACAGCATAATTCGGAAGACCTCAATTGCTTCATCGTAGCGCTGTGCGCCATGAAGCGCTGCGCACTTCACCTGGTATCCAACAGTGAGACGAAGGGTTGAGTTCGATGACCTATGAATCACCAAAGTGAGCATTGGCCATGAAATAGCGTGAGCGGATATCAGTCATACCTTTTCCGCATCGAGAAGCACATCCTCCCACATCATATATTCCGACTTGACCTTACTGTGGTTTGCAAAGATGGTGTCGCTTGAAAAAGTTGGGCCAATCGCCGACTTGACCTTACTGCGGCTTGTAAAGATGACGTCACCCGAAGTAATTTGGGCAATCGCCTCAGAGTATAATTTGATAGCCCTGTCGTGATCGTTTGCAGCGAGGGCGGCATCTGCGTTGGCAAGATAGAACATGCTGCATTCGTGCTTGAAAGCTGATTGAAATGGTGAGGATTGTATCTTGCGCGACACTGCGGACTCCAGACTTGCCATGGGACCAATCAAGGCAAATTGCCTGTGTGTTTTCGTCACTTATATCCATCATGTATCGGTATGAGTCCATGGCTTCTTCAAGTCTACCTGCCCGTCGGAGTGCATCACACTGTTTCTGGTGTGCATTTTGCCACAATGACTTCAGGTCCCATCCGAAGAGCTATGCAAAGCACGGAATCGGCATGAACAGCATGTTCGGATGAATAATATCAACGTACCACCACCAAGTCCTCGTATGTAGAATGAATAGCTAATGTAGATGAGAAAGCGCCAGAGTTGACAGCGGCAGTGAAGTGGTCAGCAGCTTCATTGTGATGTGCATCATCCATGGCATTGATACCGAGTTGAACGCACAGATATGCCTGATGTGCGAGGTCCAGAAAAGATCAGTGCCGTCACATGCAAGTGGTGTCAATTAAGGACATGATACTCACTTCCACGACGTGACACGCAAGAGTATCATTGTTCGGACAAGCGGCAGCTAGCTCCTGCACACGTATAATTGCTTCCTCGCGTTGACCTGCATTGAACATAGCGATGGCCTGCAACCCGTAAGGAAGCACGAAGTATGGAAGAAAAAATTAACGTACCTTAATCAAGAGAAGGAAATGGACAATCTTTGAATCTTCGTTTGCGAACATGAACGCGAGGTCGAATGCTTTCATCGCGTCCCGAATTAGCTCCTTCCCACAGAGGGCAATGCCCTTGGAGATATAGCCTGCCAATGAGGGCTCAATGCTGACGGACTATGTCACAACGATAGTTAGCGCCATAAAGAGCTCATGATAGATCAGTGAATCTCACCTTGATTGCATCCTGAAGCGCACAGTCCCAATCATATTTGCGTGCCATAACGAATGAGCGGTTGGCATACGAGGTGTAGCTGTTGGTATCATTGTCAATCCCTTGTGTGAATAACTCTTCAGCGGCGGACAGGTCTCCCGCGATGCATGCATTGCGGGCGGTCTTGTTGATGGTAAGGATCTGCGGGATGAGACATGCTCGACTTACGTTATAATGGTCAAAGGTGGGAACATGCCTTTGAATCAGAGACTTGAGCCTTGACATCAAAAGATACCAAATGAGACGGCGAAGAGGCAAGAAATAAGCGAAAAAGTACCTTCAACGCTGGTTTCTTGAGAAATTCGTCTGGCAAAGCGTCCCTGGGTACTGCCCACTCTGAGATCACATTGTCATCACCTCCGGTGAGGATGTGCTTGCCGTCCACGGAGAAAGCAACACATTGTGCTAAGGATGAGTGTTGGAACATGGCAATCGTTCTTCGATCCGAGAGCCGCCAGAGGCGGACATGGTTGTCGGTAGATGCAGAAGCGACGAGTTTGCCAGTAGGGTGGATAGCAATGGCATTGATAGCGTTAGTATGGCCCGTCCAGGCATCTCCGACTTGCTGCCATGTCGATGCATCCCACACCCGTATGCTGGGATCTTGATAATTAGCCTCCTGAGAGAAGGTGTGTGCTATCGGGTGTCCATACGAGTGATACGTTTATTACAGTGTGACCCTTGAACTTCACGATGCATTCCCTTGTGCTTGGGTTATAAATTTCGATATTGCTGTCTGTTGCAATCGCGAGAAGTTCGCCAGACGGCGAATACCGAATGCAGCGGACCCAATCACCGCACTTGATTGGATTTCCTTGTTGCTGCCATGATTCCGTGCTCCATAGCCTCGTCCGTTCTGTCCTGTGAACCACTGGTAGCCAGTGCTGTACCACAGGGAGAAAAGTCCAACGCCTCGATCCAATTGGAGTGGGCTTCCATGACTTGGGTGAGAGTTTCTCCAGTTTCTCCGTGCCAGGCGACGAGCTCTCCGTTGGTATCACCGCTTGCTACCAACCGTCCATCTCGCGAAACTGCCAATCCCCACACCCCGCCGCGATGCCCTACCATTTTTCCTCAACACAACACCTGTCTTCACGTCCCATACACGAAGCGTGTTGTCCAACGAGCCGGTGACCATACGGCGTCTATCGGGGAAAACTACAACTGAAGGTTACGACGCTCTCATGGTCTTTGAACTGTCGATTGGGTGTGGTGCTTGGAATGAGCTGACACTCCATTTTGCTGGAGGTCGATGGTGTTAAACACGGTCGAGGGTGGGTGCGAGTATTCTCCATTAAACTGCATCTCGTGATTACATAGACGCCCAGGACATGACGCTGTTCGCCTCCCCTCCATTAAGGCTGCAGCAGGAATGTCCCGGCTCTTAACGTGTCTTCCTCGACGGTATAAGTCCATGCGCCTCTGCCCATAGGTTTAACATGTCTCCGCAGCTTCCAAAATGTATCCTCTCGCATCTAATTGTGATGGTGCAGTTAAGACTTCCCGGCTTTCGAATCCGCCGGATACTACTTAAAACTTTTCAAATATCATCAGTGTCACGGTCGCGAAGTCCATCTATCCTGGATAACTGCACAATCACCTTCAATCGTCCCCTCCTCTAACGCAGCAATTCGGCTGAACCCCTGGACCTGGACTCAAGATGTGTGGTTCAACCTCGCTCGTATACTCATTATCCCTCGGAATGCAGCATTCCTTGAAGGTCGTTGTGCCTCCGCAATATTGACCGCGATTATGCTACAGATACTGTCAATAGCGAACCTTGTCGTATTTGCGAAATCCGTCACTCGATAGGCAGATCATGAGTCTAATATAGGCTAAAATTGGTGGAGCTCTTGTGTTTGGAACAGTCAATGCAAAACCCTTACAGGCCCTGAGCTTGATTTCATTCTGAATGCTGCTAGCGACTACATTAGTGTAGGGTCTCACATTTGCAACTCTCCAATAACGACAGCATCTGCGTAACTCCCAGCTTCCAATCTATCTGGCCCACCTTCCCTTTTTGTTGGCAGTTGCACAAGGCCGTTCGCTCCGCTCAGGCTTGCAACTCTACTCGACCTTTGACCACCTGTACTCGTTGCTCGTAAACCTCCCTCCCCAGCTTTCACGATCACACGATGGAATTCAACACGAGAGTCCAATTGCATGGCATCTCCCAGCTACCGTATCGTTCTCAAGAAAGAATTTGTTGAAGGCGTGAGTACACGTACCTTCACACGCACGCGGGGCAGGTGGTATCTTTCACCAGGCCATCCGCCAAGTTTCCGCAACGCTGGTATGACAAAGACATAGAATGTGACCAGGGCAGAGGCAGGGTTACCGGGGAGAGCAAACATGAATTTTCTCGCATGTTCTCCTTGCGTTGTCGGGATACTTGCAAATGTGGTTGGCTTTCCGGGTTTCATTGACACCCGTCCAAAATGTATCGTACCCCCGAACTGACGTTCGACTACAGGCTTGAGAAGGTCACTCGCTCCCATGGATGTTCCGCCTGTCGTGAGTAAAAGGTCGGCACTTTCAAGACCTTGTTTTATTGCTTTCACATGCGCGTCGATGCTAGAGCTGCCTTAGATGATGAGTGTTGAAAGAATTAGACCTCTTACTCGTCGGCAACAATTCCAAGGTCGACAACATTATATCCCATTCCTTCGAGGGCTGCCCGTAGTGATGGCCGGTTAGTATCCCAAATGCCTCCCCAACCATCAGACGGAAGTGGGATAGGAGATTGAAGGTCTAGAAGCTCGTTTCCCGTACTCAGAATAGCGACAACGGGTTTGCGATGCACTTTGACCTGATACCAGTTCATCTCTGCACTGACATATGCCTATTTGTCGACATACCTCTTTTCGCCCGACAAACGTTAGGGTCCCGACTTCGCCTCCAAGACTTGTCAGGACCTCGCCTCTCTGAAGCATGAGGTCTCCCTTGTGCACGTCAGAGCCCGGTTCTCGGACGTTGTCGCCTGGCGGGACCTGCGCGAGGGTTTCTCACTTCTTTTTCTTCTGCATCTTGTCCATTGGCATCCTTGGCGGTGGATAATAGCTCAGTGTCTTCGACCATGATCACTGTATCAGTTCCTGCTGGGAGGGGCCCTCCTGTATTAATTCGAAAGATTGATCCCTCAGGAAGAACGTCGGCCAAGGCGTGAGTTCTGGATGCCAGAACCTTGTACGTTCCAGGAAGATCAGACGCTAATGGCTACATTAGCATAGCTCGTTACATGCTACAGAAACACACTGACAGCGAAGAGCATAGCCATCTACGCTGGTGGTCTTGGATGAAGGAACATTTTGCGGAGCATAGACATCTTCGCCGAGGATGTGGCCAGCCAGCGCAGGTGTCACCTGTTAATAATCAGCACGTAATCGATGTTTCCTGGCCTTCACTGACAGGAAGAGATACCACACCCAGTGGTTGGATTTCATTCACGATCATCTTCAGAGCGTCCTCGAGGGATATTTGCGGATATGGTGAGACGCGATGACGAGCGTAAACTGTTGATGATCGCTTGATGTTTTCATGCAGGCTAAGTGTCAGATGGAGACTTACCAGGCAAAGAAGGATCATGAGATAGAATTGACCGAGGCTGCGGCATGTGGTGATCATGATGGTGGTGGTGATGGTGATGGTGGTGCGGATCTCTACCGTGTCCCGAACCCATAGCAGCATGCACCTGCTTGCCAGTTCCCCCTCTGATGAGGTCGATGGCATGTTCAACGAACCCATTTGCAAAAAGAGCTTCCAGGTTTTCTTTGACTGCCTTCACACTGCCGGGAAGCGTGACAACAAGAGTATTTCCTACCGTGCCTGCGACAGGTCTAGATAGTGCTGCAAGTGGAGTGTGCTTTAATGACTCGGCTAGCAGTAGATGAACGATTCCTGGTGCTTCACGTTCCAATAAGGGACCGATCGCCTAAGAAGAGAAGTTAGTGCCTGCAAAGCAGTATGAAAGGTACCTAGTACTTCAGGTGTACGATCGCGCACGCCGAATCCCGTTCCCCCCGTGGAGATGATCCAGTCAACAGCGTTTTCTTTGCACCAGTTTTTTACTGTCTCCCTGATTTGCTGTTCATCATCTGGAAGAATCGTCGAGCGTACACAACCATGCCCTCGTTGCCGAACGATCTCTTGGATCGTTGGGCCTGATCTGTCTGCAGCTGCGTCCACCGACGCTGTGTCGCTGACTGACACATGTTTTGGCTCAGTTTGAACCTCAGCGATATGAAGTCAATAACGCCCTGACCTGTGATAACGCCAACCTTAATTGCGCTCATGAATGTTCAAGGAGGGTAGAGTGATCGTTGGCATTACTCACGGAATCGGATCAGGAACTTCAAATTTCATCTTATCACACAGCCGCAGAGTTGCTCTCTATATATAGATAACAGGTACAGACTCGGTCTGGCCGCCTAAGCCTTCTGTCCTGATCTTGACGTTCCCGTCTTTTTTTCCGTTTATTCGGCGATTCCTTCTAGATTGATGATATTCGATCATGTGCATGAGCTTGGGCGAAGGGTTCCAATGGTGACAACGCCCCTTGGAGCTCCTCCATGTGCTCATGAAGTCGTCATCTCGGAATCTATATGCAACATCATGTTCCGAAGCATTATGCGATGATGGTATTCAACAGGGAAACAAGCGAAGCTAACAAGATCTGCAGGAACCGAGATGATGTACTACGAGACTCAGATCAGGGCAATATGTCTTGACTACCTGGCACAATGACATTGGAGCTCCGCGATGATGTTCTATCGTGACATTCGACGCCACAGATTTCAAAACTAAAAGTCAACGGTTACGAGTACTCCTCCATCCAATAATACATCCGCGATCGCAGGAAAGGAGAATATAAAAACTATGATGAATTTCAGTGCAAGCCAAAACATCCGTACCATGTACAGCAATATTGGTACAAGTAGGCTATTAAGGGTGCAAAGTAGATGAAGCACGGCTATTATTGAAAGAATAATGTAGATCACCAACTTGACGCGGATCTTATGCCAGGCTTCTCCACATCCCAGCCGCAGGAAGTTTACTTCGGGCTTCAAGAATCTTGAACGCCCGCTGTCTGCCCCGTGCTTCATCAGGAGTGTCCATTTGAGAAGGTTCGTCGTCACTCTCGTCATCCTCGTCGCCCTCGTCATCTTGCGAGACAAAATCCAGCGTTCCGGGATCCATGGAACGGTCACGGTCACGAGCGGCATATGAAGCTTTGCGCAAAGCGGAGGCAGAATGCCTACCAAGCATATTTGGCAAAGGGGGCACCATGGCACCAGCACGGTCAGAAAGGGATGTCTTTGGCTGATATGATGCCAATGATAGAGGCTCTCGTTTGCGTGATAATGGTCCAATACTGATGGGCAACGACCCCGGGATTCCTGGAGGATGATAACGTGTACCTACATGAGTCCTGAATATGAAGACTTGATTAAAGAGAAGAAACAACACACCCGAAGTTATATCGTCACTCTCATCGGTGTCACTAACAGTGGCACCACCTTCAACCTCCTCCGGTATGAACGTCCCAGTCGCACCATTCTTGCCACCTTGTCTACTGACAAACAGCTGCCACGCTCTGCTATTGGGCTTCCAAGCGCCTCTGTGACTCGGGGTATCAGCGGCAACCAACTTCAAAATGTCTTGTTCTTGCGGATCAGGAGCCTCAGCTCCAATGGTGTGTCGCATACGTTCAGTGTGCAACCGCTCAGAGGTTGGGGATTGTGTTCTAAATGTCGACTCCTCCTTAGTTATCTGAACTTGAAGAGAAGCATAGGCGGGTAAGGAGGTTGGCCTCAATGACGATAGCGATGTGGGTAGGCCGACATGGCTCGTGGTGTTGCGGGGGCGTGCACGGCGTCGGGGAATGTGTGGGATCTCTTTGAATGGAAGGACAGGGGCTGCATCTGAGGAGTCCCGATCACTGCTCTCACCATCCAGATCAAATATCATGTCTAAAATAAAAGCCCCGTCAGAAAAAGTGCGTAAAAATCATCATCGTTAGGTACCTTGCACATCACGTCCTTGGCTGCTTCCATTTTTCTCCGGACTCGGCCCGTCGGCTATCAGCGCGTCTGGTTTAATGTCAAATGTCACCTTGCGCTTCCCCCTCGACTCATTATTGCCGTTCCTGCCGTGATCATGCTTCTGCAATCGGCCCTCTTTCGCTCCCTTCAGCTTGTTCTCTTCGTCGCTGGGTGCCCTGGCGGAAGTGGAAGCGTTACTCGGTTGCGCACCTTCGGTCGCCTTCCTCGTCTCTTCTTGAACTGCTGGGGTCGTTCCGGTTGCTGGGAGTCGTTGACGTCCGCGCATCATTTCCATCTCAGCTTCCATATCTATAAAATATCGGAAGCTCGCAGCCGTGTCCCGAGCCTCGTCCATGCTGCGTTTGAACGGCTGAATGAGACTTTCACCTGTTGCCAGCGGTAATAGTTCTCTCGATGAATTAGAGGATGACAGTGACGGACTGTCAGCTGAGCTGACAGATGACGGATGGGAAGAATAAGGCGGTGGTGACCGTGGAATATCGCTTGCCTCTCCAGAATGAGTATTTCGGTCCCGAAGGGCACGAGGATGGTGAAATGCCGAAGTCGCAAGAGAAGCAGAGAGCGAAGATACTCTCGGTATCGATGACGCAGGGGATACCATTCTGCCGGGGCTGACGACAGGCACGAAGTCCCGTACGGAAACCACCGGTGAACCAACGGCCGGCCCTGCATTGTTGACATTGGGCTTTCGTGTAGGATCCCTCCGCTTGGCGCCATCGGAAGTACCCCAATCCTTCTCCGTCTGACCTAAGCTCTCGAGAAATCTTTTCCACAGATTCTCAACCACTCTTTTCAAATCCTCCTCGGCCTTCTCAATTTCGGCGACTTTATCTCGTATAAGAGCAGTGAACTGTTCCTCAGCGGACAATCTTAGAGCCTGTGACTTGGATATGGCTATGGACGACAGGTGAGCAAAAACGGGGTGTGAAGGTATAAAGGGCGCGGGTGGAAACAAGGGACGCAAGTTCGACAATACAGGTTCGGAAGGTATTCGAGAGCGCGACACGTCAGCGGAGGCGATGTAAGAGGGCTGCGCCGAGGGCTTGGAGGCACCTGGCGGCACAGTAACATTGAAGATTGGGGAATATGTCGTTGAAGACAAGAGCCTGAAGACGGCATCAGGATCCTAAAGAAAGGTTCCGGTCAGCAAACCCTGCATGTAATCATGGGTGACATCACGTCAGACGTCATGCCAGCAAGGAAATGCCGGCCATGGCATATCCCCGGAAACTGCACAAAGGATTGAGGGAATTGTGCTAGAGACTAGAGACCCTCATTAGCAACGGGAGGAAAATGACTCACCAGGCACTCGGTGTGTAGCTCAATCCAGCCGCAACTGCTCATCAGGATGTCTTGCTCAACCCAATCATAAGTTGGAAGCAATGGTCCCTCTTGGCCCTCCACATCCAGTGGGACCAACTGCTGTACACGATATGCGAGGGTCTGACACAATAGACAAGTCAATGTTGTATACCGGATGCATCGATTTGTATCGCCCAGAGAGGGTCCCATTTTACGTGTTCTCATCGTCACTTGAGGATGAGCCTAACAAATAAAAATCAGGATTCACGGCGAAAGAAATTGTGTCGTACAAAATATGACACTTACAACGTCGAGACCATCTGGGCCAACATACATCAGTGTATAGTCAGAATCTGTTACACCATCCTTGAGAAAATCTGGAGGCGTGCTCTGCGGTGGCGGTTGCCTGGATCGTATTCGAATATTGAGACATTTGCAGGCCCTGGTTGTACCATCCTGGCGGACATTCGCCATGGTTGACGATGACCTAGCAAGTTGAAAAGCAAGGAGATTACAACACTCAGTGTTGGCGGGAGAGTTAGAGATGCGGATATGCATCCAGTGTCATAGTCATCCCAATCAAGAAATTCTTTCCACGGTCCGATGAGTGCGGTAAAATTCGCGTGCTTCTGCCTAATTTTATCCAATATCGCCGCAAAAGTCAAAATTGTTCCAGCGATGGCGAACACCACACACAGGTTCAGAGGTCCGCGCATCAGATCAATTGGGATATTACAATATATTACGCCTGATCACAGTAATCAATAGACACCCAGATAATACAGTCAACCTGATCTAGCAAACAACGTCAAAGCAACAGTCTAGGGTGAGTCAATCGCATTTACGCGGGCCCCACAGGAGTTAACACGCAGAAGAACATTCCGTTAGACTGAGCATCCCAAGACGCTGGGTTGACCAGGCGAGGTCCCTGGAGGTCTACTTGTCCTTCTTTGTCTCGTCGCTGCCGTCAGCTTTCATGACATCCTCCGCCATCACCTGACCATACTCGTTCACTCGTTTAGGGTCAATGCGGTAGATCCAGCGCTAAACAAACACGAGGCTTGAGTCCAGACTATCATATGGAGCAATAGCTCATGGGCTCACCTGATACAGGAAAACTAAAAACACAACATCATCCCGGAAACACGCCAGCCGATGCAGCACCGGCATCTTGATGCAGAACCTGCATTCCCGTGAAAGGTCTTGTGAGCCTGGGATTGAACACTGATTTATTGTAAATGCTTACGCAAAAAGATCGTCGACAACTGTCGACAACGTCTTATATATCATTGCCTTCATGGGCATATGCGCCACGCTCTGAAAGAATGTCACGAGTCTGGACATGATGTACTCCCCGTATGGGCAAGCGACAAACCTTGAGTTTATAGTTGATAATGAGTTGAGGTATCAATTGTGCCTGTCATAATTCATCGATGTCAGGTAGCCGAGCAGCAGTATGCAATATGGACTTACAAAGCCAAACATATACACGAATGAAGTCAGTGTCGAGATCACGAAGCTGTACCATCCTTTATGGGTCTCATAAATCAACGAGTAGATCGTATAAGCGGCGAGTAATGGAATAGTAAAGTATGACACAATGCGGAATGCAAGCTTGTCATACCTGACCAAATACTTATGTCAATATTCGTCGTCCTGGATCTGCAGCGACTCACTCTTGTGTTTTCTTCTCATCGTCACTAAGGACATGCTTATCTGATGTGGCCATATGTTAGCTCACGAAAGCACGTGCAAGAAACTGTACCTTTGATACTAAGCGTATAGGGCAATTGAGAGCCAGACGGAGCAGCGATGATGCTGATATCCACAGCCTTTGTGATCTGCGAATAGAATCAGCCCAACTCAATTTTGTGGTCATGTTCCCCGTGCACCTTCCAGGCCTCGATAACGACACCCATCCCAGACCCCATGAGGATCATCCAGCTCGTGTTTTCATTGTTGTCAATGAGGTACAAAAGCACCACGGTCTGGACGAACACGTTCGTTATGATCTAGAAAACAATCCAATACGCCGATCAATTTGAGACTGGGGCGTCTCCCGAAAAGGGAACATACCGTTCTGTTGAAGGAGAATGAAGAGTCATTATGACAGCCAACGACACCTGTACCACGTAATATCTTACCTGACAGAAACGCCCACCAGCTCCTTCCGATGGCGCCAGTGCGAGACATCTGATTTGAAGGCAAGCATCTCAAATCTTCATACACCACAGGATCAACAACGGATCCGACAATCGCCGCAAAGCACTCACACAACGTGCAGTATGCTAACTAGTCCAGTCAAACCCAGGAACCATGGATTAGTCTCGGTAAGCATTCGTTTGACCTCGTCCAGTTCCGCTCCTGCGCCACCACCTTGTTGCCTGAGGGCTTCGTCGAAGCCATGACTCATCGATGCAAATATCTGGAATTTGAAGTATGACATGGGTTGGAAAATTACTTCAAGCGGCAGCGTCGGGGTGGTTGTGTTAATTTCGATCATATGTGAGCGAAGTAACCAGAAGTCGTTGGGGAAGATTATAGGCTTGTAGAATCCTTTAGTGCCAGTGTCATCCCGGGCGCCTGGAACGAGGTGCACATCTAGATTCATACTTGAATTAGGTGTCCTGAACACTCTTAGACAGACATACGCTCAACCAGGACTGGGGGCAGCTTGTTGACTGCTATGACCGTCTCATCGGAAACGAGAGCCAACGTGAGGTTCTGTTTATGGGTTTATCTCGGAAAAAGGTTCATGCAAATTAAGACCTACCTTGTGCCAGTGCGACACTATGATATCGTCTTGCGGCTCCTAGAGGATCCTACTCGTCGAAAATGGTAGCAAGAAAAACAACACGGTGACAAACCTCTTCCACCTCTTCATTGTCATCCGGATTGGCAAGCAAGTTTTTCTCTTTGCGTGTTTTCGCTTTGGGCATGTACCGCGTTAGAACTGAAATAAAACTCGAGTCAATCTCAGACTGGAAGCCAGCAGGTTCTAATCTCACGTTTCCGAACATGATGCACTGAATGAGGATCAAAAGAAGGATTTGAAGGGTCCGGACTTGCGCCATCTTTGACAAGGAAAACATCTGCCCATAAGGATCCATTCATTTGCACGGTCTGCACAAATTTCCATATGGACATCAAAGGAATAACATTAAGCAGCTCACCAGGGGCAGGTTGATATCATACGTGGCAACCCTTGTCTCCTTCCAGTCTCCGAACGTGATGTTCTCCCAGACGAAGTTGGGAAGACCGGCGTCCTGGTCTTCCCGCCATGCTGACGTCCATTGACGGGAAAATACATCACCATTCGGCGAGGTCGAAAAATATACGTGCATGGATAAAGGTTGTCCAAGTTTCCACGCGGTATATGCCTGCACCGGAGGTAAAAGGAATGGGTTGACCTCACCCGGCTGAGCGGCATCATTACCAGGTGTCGCTACGGAAGGGGTAGTTGAAGGCTTTGCCGGTGCTATAAGTTTCATAGCTAGACAATCTCCGGTGAGTCTATGAATTGCTAAGCAAATAGTTGGTAACACACCAAGCTGAGAGAATGCCCATATCAAAAATACTTGCTGCGGGTTGAGTTAGCAGCGATATTGCACAGAATTCGGGTAAATGTGCACTGACCTGAGCCACTGAAAACAATTTCCGGACTGGACTTTCATCCTGCTCAGCGGGAGGGCCGGCTTGAGCATGAGCTGGTGCAGACATAGCTGTGACAAACCAAGGAACACGCACACATCCAAGGTCAGCTTGATCATCACGTGATCAGATACATTTCATGCTATGGAGTCCGGACCAACTATGGACTACGAAGTTCCTTTAGTCTCTCTCGGGGAATCAGGGATTAGGCTAATGAAAATATTGTAGACCATTCATGGGAGCAACAGAAATGTAGGGTAAATTACAGGGCAAGTATGTACCTGTGGGGTTGATCAGTGCCAAGAAAGAAGCGGTAGTTGTGCACTCTTCAAAACGTTTGTGAGGGAAGACGGTGAGGCTCGGATCTATGCGCCATACGTTCCACTATACTTGAACTCTCCACTATCGCTCCAGCGGATGCTTACGTGCTGACCTTTCAGGTAAAGGTGCGAATATCTGCTTCCCAGTCAGAACAAGTCAGAAGATAATTAACGAAACAGACCTGGCAGACGCGTCGAGGTGACCAATGCGATTTTCAAAGTCGTCGATGGGCATCTTGTGCATTTTCCATGTTGGTGGACCGCCAAGGCCCAGCATGGTACCGAAGACAGCGGGATCAGCGCAAACGCCATCGTAGCACCACTTGGCAGTGCCAGCCTTGCACGATGGTTTCCACTGTAATTCGCATTTATAACAGGTTGACAGATAAGAATGATCGAGGAAACCTACGGTCATCTGCTTCTTGATGCCACTGTTGGCAGCCTTTCTGATCTTCTCGACAGCCACGGCAAGTTGATCCGCGCTCATAGCCTTGGGCGCCCCTCCTTGCTGCATATCCTGCTCAAGCTCTCTCGCGTACTGGGCCAACTCAACCAAGGACTGACGGATATCGTCGTCGTCATCTGGGATCGGGTACGTATCAGGATGAGCAAGAATGGTTTTGATGAGCGCTTTTGCAGAGGAGCGAGAAGTACGCGATTTCTTTGAAGATGACGCTTCCCCGGCGTCTGATTTACGTTTCTGTGCTGGCATTTCGTGGGAGGCTGTTCGCAGTTGTGGATGAGAAATTGTGAAATGTAAGCAGACGCGACGCGTTAATACCCGGCGTGACGTAGCGCGTTGTCACGAGTCACACGTCAAGACATCCCGCCCGGGCCATCCGACATCGTTAATCACGCTTTCAAGGGTATGTACCATTCCGCAGGCCCTTCTCAATTTTTCGGGGTGTTCAGACTTATGTCAGATGCGTCGCCCGGGGCCATTTCGGTTTATTTGGAATCACGACTCATCCCATGTTCGCCTTCTGCGCAGATGCGGGCCGATGTTTCGGGTCGAAAATCCTTCGGGCTTATACTCAAACCATGCTACTCAAATATTCTTCTTGCTATTTTCTGTAGCTCAGATAAGTAATTCTACCAACAATACATCTGATTTCTCCCGTGTCTTCGCAAAGCTAACCAACACACAGCAACCGACTTTGCATGAGCGCATATCATGATGCAGTGACATCAATGGTACTGGGATTCATTTACAGGATTCATGCGCAGTCAAAATCACACAAGCTGTGACATGGCACGGTTGTAGCACGTCGGGGCCGAGCAAACAAGTGGCTTAACCCAAAGCAATGATCAGATCTTCTCTGGCACCGAATGCATCAACTAATCATGAATCAGTAATTACGGGAGCGCTCTCGTGCATCAGATGAACAGGACCTGCACAGGACCTGCACAGACAATGAGACCATACTTCTTCTGATGAGTATAAGAATATCTTGTGCTAATACTATTCCTCGTGTGTGCAGCATCTTCACAGGATTATGGAACACATCTCTTCATCCCTCTCACCAGGGCGTTTGAGGTGATGTTTCGGATATGTCGCTTTATTTGAGGAACTGATATTGATGAATAAAGGTACTATGTTCAAAACCTTTGATTTTACTACTCACTTGAGGGGTAGGCAAAGACGTGGCCGCAATCTAGACGCTGAAGTCTCACCTGGTGATTTGTAGTTGATGGAGTTTGAGCGCGGGGACCTTTTGTAAAGCCTTCTTTTGATGGTGTAAATAACGCAACGGAACATCTCTTGATGTCTAGCAGGTGAGTTGAGTTGGGCGCTGCACCATTTTTCACACAAATTCATTTCGGCTTGCGGCTGGTAGTGACCTATCATGCGTCGTACGCAAGATGACAAATAATAATGAGATGAATAACATCCCAATACGCCTCATCCGCCTATCAGACACGACGTTGGTAGGGCGCGATAACGTGAGGGAGCACTTCAGGCCGGCTTTTATCTAGTCTTCGTGGTGTAGGCCCTCCGACATCGTCGAATACGCTACCATGTCTCACCGGTGACTGAACAATGGGGAGCCTGTTGACGCTACCTTTGAAGAGATGAAGAAGACCCAAGTTAGAGCTCCAGGATTCGAAAGGCTCCAAAAGTTTTGCGAGAGAGCACATAATTCAAGTTATGGGATAGAATTTGCGAGGTTGGATACCTGCTACATCGACAAAAGCAGCAGTGCTGAGCTCGACGAGTCGATTCGCTCTATATCTCCGTGGTATCAGAATTCGGCCATTTGCATCGTCCATCTGGCACAAACGAGTCCTTCGAGGATATAATGGATGCCGAATGGACAACAAGGGGTTAGACGTCACAAGAAGAGAGCCACCAGCATTCCTCTTGACCACCTACGCAAGTTTTCTCCAGGTCCGTGCGGTGTAGATGCCTGCATGATGTGGGCGGCCAGACGCAAAACAACAAGGGTTGAAGATGTAGCCTATTCCCTGATGGGGGTTTTCAGCGTCAGCCTGCAGATCGCGTATGGGGAAGGAGGAAACTGCGCATCCTGCAGGCTCATTGAGGCCATCATGCAGGTGGGTGACCCTTCTGTCCTCAACTGGACGAGCAGTGCTGCAGAACATCACAGCATGCACACCATTCCTAGATCGCTACAGAACTTCGTAGGCCATCGAAATCTACGATTGTGTGAAGACCAACTGGAAATGACTATGGCGAACCTCGGTTTGCGAGTGGTTCTAGTGATACTCCCTCTCAGTCTTCGGTGGCCGCTTGCGTATGGGACAGGTGACGTACTAGAGTGCCCGTTGTGTCCAACCATTCAAATTGATGCCGATGCGATCATTTACTCTATAGAGTTGTCAATCATTGACTCGGATCATTCAAGGTGCCACGGATCGAGGCCAAGTCGGCTGGCTTCACCCTAACCCGCAAACGCTCGTACTCGACAGACGCCTCAAAACCCAGACCAACTGATCTGGTTGAGCTTGAAACCGTTTCTCCCCCTGAACGTGAATTTCACCGGTGGCAGAGGACGGGCTTAGTCGAGGTTAATTTGCCCATCTCGAGTGGGTCAAGGTTTTACATGAGTTGTAAGTACTTAGAGATTGTCTGGTGGCTCTACGATAATGACGAGCGGCACGGGCTGGGCAACATGACGGGGTGGGCGACAGTGCATCAATATAATATTCAATACCGGCGGATACATATGCGTGCTGAATTTGTGCTGAATTTATATGTAGATAACGTATCTATTACACCCTTCCAACGACTCATATGCGTACTCCTGAATCCAGGTTTCCAGAAAAATACGCCTAGGGCAGAGGGAAGTACTACTAGTACATGAAGCCTGCTATCTAAAGCCCAATGTAACCAACTGTCCTCCTTTTAATGGTCTAACTAGGGGAGCGGAGGTACGAGGACGATATTATTGTGGAAACGTGCTAGGCGGTAGAACACATAATAGAGAAGGAACAAGTGTTCTATGTGGCCTGCCTATGGGAGACTAGGTAGCCTCCTGTAGGCTATGTTTGTGATGTGCTTTGCCTTGATGCTGCAAATTTTCATTTAATTTTTATTATCAAAGTGTTCTGCCTTCGACACACAACTTGAATAATCGACCAATGCGCTGAAGAGTCCTCTACACTGCTTCCAAGACCGCCTTTGCTGTCAAGAGGAGTCAGCAAATACAGGACGTGTTACATAAATGCATTTTGCCATTCGCTCCGGCGACTAGACAAGCTACTGGATGATAAGTCATAGATAAAGAGATAAGTCAATTTAAATTTATGCCAGTGACAGAAGAAGGCGGAGTCTAAGAGTGACACTGCGAGTAATGTAGAAGGTCAACGTAGAGCATGTTCGCGTAGTAGCTTGATGAAGGATTTCTTCCGAGATATCGGTATTAAACTCGTCATGTATAACCGCGGCTGGTCTCCCTAGTCAGACCATATAGAAGATAATTGTTCCTTCTTGATTATGACCGCGCTTGTTCGAGTCCGTTGAGCGCGGAAAAAATGCATCAGTCCAGTGTAGGTCAGACAATGCGCATTGCGCGGGCAGATTGATGATAGTGGCATGACCTTGGCATGACCGCACAACGTTTCCGATGCATAGAACCTACATACATATTGTGACCTGTAACGGCGATAAAATTCGTGTGAAAAGACAAGAACGTTGTACATTGACCAACAGACAGGGCTGGGAGCCGGAACCATAGCCTTGTGGGTGTCATCACCGCCTGCGTCGCAGTAACGTTCATGATGGAGCTTCATGACGGCAATGATAGCACGTCTGAAGAGCAGCGAATTCTATAATTGGTGTTGGCAGTGTTCGTGGGGCTGTGTGGAGCGCTTAGTCGATAAGAGTACAAGGACAAGCGGTCTTGCCCTAATTCAAGTACTATGGAGTACCAGGCCATTTATGATACAAACGTATGAGCACAACATTGCAGATGGCCGAACAACGAGGCCGACGACGACAAGAAATATGACACAAACGAGGTTCTAGAATTCACAATAGCAACAATCAAAGACACAGATCTAGGTGATTGTGGCGTGAGAATATATTCCAAAATGGATATACCCTAGACCCTGCCCTATACCCGAACCCTCTGCCCAGCTCTCAATTTAATTTTGCACTTATTTCCACAACACTCCTCTTTTCTAAACAACCATCATCCTCAACTCCTCGTACGTCCTCGTTGTCTTTTTCAACAACAAACTTGCCGTGCTCATCGTCTCACCCCTTCTCTAGCTCTATACTCATCCTCAACTCATACAATAGTGAGTATTTGACGCGTTTAGGACGCGTCGATCACGTTGCTAACCCCTCCTTAGATGCCTGAAACGCGTGAAGACTCTGTCTACCTCGCTAAGCTCGCTGAGCAGGCTGAGCGTTATGAAGGTAATTCACCAACATGTCTAGCTCGTACAATCACTCACCGCCATTCAGAAATGGTTGAGAACATGAAGCGGGTGGCGTCGTCTGACCAGGAATTGACCGTCGAAGAGCGCAACCTTCTGTCCGTAGCATACAAGAACGTCATTGGTGCACGCCGTGCATCGTGGCGCATCGTCTCTTCGATCGAGCAGAAGGAGGAGTCCAAGGGTAACGAGGCTCAAGTGGCCATGATCAAAGGCTACAGGGAGAAGATTGAAGGCGAGCTCGCCAAAATCTGCGAGGACATCCTCGACGTCCTTGACAAGCACCTAATCCCCTCCGCTGCTTCTGGCGAGTCGAAGGTGTTCTACCACAAGATGTACGTCTCCAAATGGTACGCGTAATTGTTCGCTGACGTCATACTCCAACAGGATGGGTGACTACCACCGTTACCTCGCAGAGTTCGCCACTGGCGACAAGCGCAAGGACAGCGCAGACAAGTCCTTGGGTGCCTACAAGGATGCATCGGAAGTCGCTGTCACAGAACTACCACCCACGCATCCCATCCGCCTTGGTCTCGCACTCAACTTTTCAGTCTTCTACTACGAGATCCTGAACAGCCCCGACCGTGCCTGCCACCTTGCCAAGCAGGCATTTGATGACGCAATTGCTGAGCTTGATACGCTCTCGGAAGAGAGCTACAAGGACTCGACCCTAATCATGCAACTATTACGGGACAACCTTACTCTCTGGACTTCAGACATGCAGGATTCAGGTATGTCATATTCCCACCAATCTAATTTGCATTTCTTATCTGGCTTACAGAGAAACCAGATACAAAAGATGAGGCCGAGGCTGCAGGCGACGACTAGAGGCTCGCCTTTGTCTTTTCCTTCCGATCTTTATATCTGGTTACCCCGCTGCTATCTCGCATCGATGCGACGTCGGATAGTTTAGGTCCTTGACACTTCATTTGCATTTCCTCACCTCTCGCATCGTCTCATTTTCGTATGTTCCCTTATTATCCGTAGTCATACTTGCGGCCTTGCCTTGTCACGTACCCTCTAGGGGCAAACAAAGATATTATGAACTTCCTCTATCAATATTGTGTGATAATCTTGCTTCCCTCGTGTTATGTATGGCATTCCTCTGGTGGGTCACATTTCCTGTGGTCTTTGTTTGTTGTAAGTTCAGTTGACATTGCGGGAGTGCCAACCACCATTGATATCATCCAAATATTCGAATAATCTGCTCCTGTGTCACCTCGTGTCCTGAGCTTATCTATATTTGTTCAGTACCAACGCCATGCCGCGCAAGCATGAAGTTGGGAGGCTCACAAACCAATTGAGAGTGTTTCTGAAAGCGTTGGCTCGATATGTTGCTTTCCCGCTCCGACTCGTACATCGTCTATTTCATACCCTTCTACAACTATATTCTCGTAACATCACATCCAGGCGCCAGTTTTTACCCATTCAAAGAGACGGACGCCTAGAGCGAGTTGCTGGCTC
Source organism: Suillus lakei (assembly GCA_016628065.1). Classification (NCBI taxonomy): domain Eukaryota; kingdom Fungi; phylum Basidiomycota; class Agaricomycetes; order Boletales; family Suillaceae; genus Suillus; species Suillus lakei. The sequence continues at coordinate 92,690 of JABBWA010000062.1, read as the reverse complement.
AAGCCAGCCCCCCATCCTTCCTCTGAGCAACACTCAGCTACAGGCGCCACCACTTCCTGGGTCCGCGACCAATTCATTCGTTTCGCTATTGCCAGTCCAGGCTCCTCCGACATCAGCTAATCATGGCCCGCAGCTGCCCCCTGCAACTCCAATCCTCTGTCAGACCCGGTCGGAGTTCAGGCCGAGCACGCCCTCCCTGGTGAAGCGATACAATAAAAACCCTACAATGTGAGCTTCTCGCATTCCGAATGAATTCATGTACTGAATAGGGTCGCAGCAAGCGGGAAGTCAAAGTTGTGAATATTCCTCCTGTAAAGAGAGACTATTCGGAGTAAGTCTAGCCATTTCATTGGATCGGACATTGATGACGGTGCAAAGTCCGCAAGACAGTGGTAACTGGTCTGCCCGTGTGCACCCTGAAGGAGCCCTCTACTTTCATGACACCCGCGTATGTCAATCATTTCAACGCGTCCTCGGTCTCTTATTACAAGTAACAGGGCATTTACACTGACACGTCCATGCGGGATAAAAAACGTCGGGTTGGCATGGACGTGTGTATAAATGAGCTGCTCGCTCTTATGCCTTGTGGATTGCAGCTGTACAGCGGCGATATCGAGCTCGTGGTGGAGTTGATAAGGAGTAGGAGGGATATGGGGTCCCTGGTATGCAGGTACTATTTCGTCGATCATCCCAACCGTCTGCTTTTCTGGCTTCACGACCTACCTACGGAAAGGATCTTTGATGGAGTTCAGGGCGTCGAGAAGTGGAGCCATATCAGTGCGTCATCTTGTAGGTGGTGTTCTTGATGATTTACGTCTTCAGAGTATGCTATCGAACATCAGTACTGGCAAGTCTGTCATTGTGTGTATTCATTGTTAGGTTGTGAGATTCTTCTGATGAAGTGAAGGAACAGATCGTGCAGTACTATTACAAGATTGATATGATTTCAGGCAACACTGCGAGCTGTATCCCAGCAAGCTGCCGAGCACTCAGTTGCTTAAAGAACTCAAGGAAGTCATTGTGCATGCTAGCGCTGGTGAGATTTCCTTCTCAGTAAACCATGTGTCGCTGAATGGGGTTTATAGAGATTATTACCACGGACTTGTCGTTGTCCCCATTCGACAGCGATGAATTATCGAAAATTCTGGACTTGATTGACCGGCTTCCGAGTCAAGGCAAGCGAAAGGTTTATTTATGGTGCCAAAATCATCCCTGATTTACAACAATAGACGACATCCGGGGCGCCCATTATATATGCGTCATAGGTAAGCATCATATTTTGATCCTGTTTCCCTCCAGGGGATGATTGTTTCGCAGCCAGGTTTATGCGCTATTTCTGTAAGTTCCGCGCAGTACAATGCGTCGCCTCTAACCTCCCAACCAGCCCGAGCTCAATTTTTCAATTTTTGCGGACTCCCTGAAGCCCGTTTAAACGCGGACCAGTCTCTTTTCGTCAAGGAGAAGAAGACAAAGTTTGTCGTGGCTCTTTCATGGGCTATTAATGTCGCGCTGTTTGATGCCCCGCGGTCACACATGGAAGAACTCCGACGAGTGTGGGTCGACCAAAGCATCAACTCTCCGCGCTGGAAGAACTTTAATAGCAAGCTAAGCAGTGAATGGTCGGGCATCACGATGTATGTACGTACCGTGATTCTCATTGTTCGACTCCTATTTTTGCTGAATCACATCAGTCAACTGTAATGGTGGCAGTGGACGTCAGTTTCCTGGCTGTGCCTTCCGTCAATCTCCAGAATGCGGGCTCAGTCACGGTTATCAGCACGTACATTTCCTTGTTTTACATTGTCGGATCGTTGGTCGTGTCCTTGTTTCTCACCAGACAGAATCGGACGTATGGGCAGGAATCTGCCGACACGGCAGTGAGCAAAGAACGGTGCACCGGTGATCAAATAATCGCTGAAACAAAAACTTTGTAGGTCATATTCCTCACGCGGGTGACAGGATCTGTATTTGGCACTGAAGCTCTCGCGACTGTGCACGGTCTTCCATATGCTATGCTGCTGTGGGGGTGAGTATTTTTGTTGTTGTGGGACCTCTGTGACTCACGGAAATCCTGTTCTTCTTCAGCATGGTGTATTTCATGATTGCGTTCTCTTACCAGGTCTTCACATCCGCGCCCATGATCACGCTCGCGACCACTGGCAGTGCATGTGGCATTGTGGCGCTTTTCACGCTGTGGCTCGTAGGCGCGGCAAGGAATGTCCATGTTTTGATATGGTTGCAGGAGCAGCTTAAGGTTTTCAGAGACAAATATTGGATACCGTTTAGGACACGATGCTGAACATGCACTTGTCCTTGATAGCGACTCGGTTGAGTTGAATTCCGATCTATAATTTAGTGTATTATTGATATGCAGCAGATTCCATACCAGACGTCCCACAGCGCACTACAGCTACTTATATTCAGACCTTATGATTGCACCTACATTTGCACAATGACAGCCGTATCAATGGATCTGTCTGTGCCAATTCGACGCTGTTGCTCGTATCTATGATATTCCACACCTGAATGGCGAGGGAACTGGGATGAGCGTGGGCGCAATAGGCTAACATTTGTAGGGCATCGAACACATGGTGATAAATTTTTGTGAGACAATGCATGTCTCGTTCAATCCTAGAGACATGTTGACAATTATCGGAGTCATATTGTGCCTGTAACATCATTACGAATATAGTACGTTTGCCAAAACTGGAGCAGAGGCGGAAAGAATGGCTCATCAAATGATTCAGAGCGTCGTTGAGGAAGCACAACTTTGATTCGAATGTGTAAAGAGTGTGGGAGGGCTGGAAAAATTGGCCAAGATGGTAGTTTCTCCATATCAGAAAATACTTAGTCTGGCATGTCGTTGACAATGAGCAATAACATCTCCTGTAGAAGTTCCACAGGAAGTCGATGGGTAGGAGGTTCTGGATAGTTCGGATTGACAGGGGAGACGACCCCGACGGGAGAAACGAGTAGATGAGTGAAGGATAATATTAATGCATCGATCCTGCGCTTGGGTACTTCCATAGTTTGAACTTTTCCAGTGGAAGGCTGCCGTCATTCCATCATTTAGCCCAAGAACATATTCTCACTACATTGTATAATGGGACCATGAATATGCGCTAGAGTAACGAGAGATTGCAGGCAGTCGTGACGAGTTCGCCAGGCAGCGAGAGGGAGCAGATGGCCGCGCGAGGGTGACAGGAAAGTGCAGGAGGCCGAAGTGGGCAGCGGGAGACTGCGGTAGGTCGTAGCGGCAGCGTCAGGTTAGCGAAAGCACGAGGAAGGTCGAGGGAAGGGTGGGAAGGGTGCTGGTTAGATGCATTACTGTGGCAGGAAATTAGTGAGAGATCGCATGAAGTTGCCCTTGGAACATGGGGCTGCCCGGGGAAGGTGCGGGTTGCTGGCCTAGGGCGCGGGTGGCAGTGGAAGGTTGCGTTAATATTGGCAGACTGTTAGGGCTGCATGAGGTCGTTAAGGGTCGACTGGCAGCAGCAGGCCTGGTTAGGGTTAGAATAACACACACGCGTACGGTCCAGAGAAAGTGTGCGAGTAGTGTTCGGCTGTCATCATCGTTGAAAGAAAAAGACGCAAAACAGGAATAATATCTTTCGTCTTATGTAAACCCCAAATGAAGGGCCGTTCGGACTTGAAATTTCCCAGAGATTGAGGGACTCGGAACCGAGCTCGGAGTGATAACAGGGTACCCTTACATGAAACTCGACTGGGTAACCTGCAGTGTGCTCTGCGATACTGCCTTGTGTCCTGAACTTGTCTGCTAACCACTTGATCATCATGTCTCACACCCATGCAATCCGGATGCTCTTAAACCACTTGAAAATGTTTCTGAAAATGTTATGTAGATATCTGGCTTTCCCGCTGCGACTTGTACATTTGTGTCGCGCTCTCGTGCGGTTGTATTCACGCAGTGTTTCATCCACACGCCTGGAACAGTTTCAGCGTATTCACACAGACGGACGCCCAGAGCGAATTGCTGTCTCAAGCCAGCCCCCCATCCTTCCTCTGTGCAACAGTCAGCCACAGGTCCCTTCGCTACCAGGGCCCACATCCAATCCATGTGTCTCACTATTGCCTCCGACGTCGGCTAATCATGGCCCACAAGCTCCTGTCCTCTCCCAGAGCCAGTCAGGGTTCAGGCCATTCACGCCTGCCCAAGTGATGCGATACAATAAAATCCCTGCAATGTGAGCTTCTAGCATTCCGAACGAATTCATATACTGAATAGGGTCGCAGCAAACGGGAAGTCAAACTTATGAATATTCCTCCTATAAAGAGAGACTATTCGGAGTAAGTCCGGCCATTTCATTGTATCGAACAATGCTTGATGACGAGGCGCAGTCCGCAAGACAGTGGTAACTGGTCTTCCCGTGTACACCCTGAAGGAGCGCTCTACTTTCATGACGCCGTTCGCGTATGTCATTCATTACAACGCGCCTTCGGTTGCTTATCACACATAACAGGGTATTTACACCGACTCGTCCATGCGGGATGGAAGACGCCGGGTTGGCACGGATGTGTGTATAAATAAGCTGCTCGCTCTTATGCCTTGTGGGTTGCAGCTGCGCAGTGGTGATATCGAGCTCGTGGTGGAGTTGATAAGGGGGGAGGACGAAAGGTCTTTGGTATGCAGGTACTATTTCGTCGACCATCCCAACCGTCTGCTTTTCTGGCTTCATGAAATATCTACCGAAGAGCTCTTTGATGGAGTTCAGGGCGTTGAGAAGTGGAGCCATATCAGTGCGTGCTCTTGCAGGAGTAAAAATCACCGTATTCTTGATGTTTTACGTCTTCAGAGTATGCTATCGAACATCAGTACTGGCAAGTCTGTAACCGTGCGTATTAATTATCTAGTCGTAAAATTCTTCTGACAAAGTGATGAAACAGAACGTGCAGTATTAGTACAAGATTGATCGGATTTCAGGCAACACTGCGAGCTCTATCCCAGTGACAAGCTGTTAGGCACTCAATTGCTCAAGGAACTTAAGGCACTTGTTCTACATGCTAGCGCTGGTAAGATTTCCTTCTCAGTGCACCATGGGTCGCTAAAAGGATATTATAGAGACTATTACGACGGACTCGTCGCTGTCGCCCTTCAACAGCGATGAATTATCGAAAATTCTGGATTTAATTGACCGGTTTGGAGGCAAGCGAATGGTTTACTTATGACGGCTGAGCCATCGCTGATTCTCGACACTAGACGTCCAGGGCGCCCATTCTATATGTGTCATAGGTAGGCATCATATCTTGATCCTGTTTCCCTACAGGGGGTGACTGTTTCGTAGCTAGGTTTATGCGCTATTTCTGTAAGTTCCCCGCTGCACAATACATCGCCTCTAACCTCCCAACCAGCGCGAGCTCAATTTTTCAATTTTTGCGGACTTCCTGAAGCCCGTTTAGATGCGGTCCAGCCTCTTTTTGTCGAGGAGAAGAAGACAATGTTTATAGTGGCTTTTTCATGGGCCATTGACGTCGCACTGTTTGGTACATCGCAGTCGCACGTAGAAGGACTCCGACAACTATGGGTCGGGCCGGTCGGTAGCTACATCAACCCTCATCGCTGGAAGAACTTTTCCAGTAAGCTAATAAGCGAATGGACGAGCATTGCAATATATGTGCGTGTCATGATTCTCGCTGTTCGGCTCCTGTTGTACTCAATCCTGTCAGTCAACTGTAATGCTAGCTGTGGATATCAGCTTTCTAGCGGTACCGTCAGTTAATGTGCAGGATTCACGGTCGGTTCCGGTGGCTACCACGTATATTTCCGTGTTTTGCATCGTCGGATCTTTGGTGGCGTCCCTGTTCATGCTCACCAACCAGAATCCGCTGTATGGAAAGCAAATAAGTACTGTCACAGCGGTGAGCGAAGAACAGTGCATCGGCGATCCAAAGCTAAAACTTTGCAGGCCGAAGTCCTCGTGCACAAGACAGAATCTACATTTGGCGTCCAAGGTCTAGCAACCGTCCATGCTCTTCCGTATGCTATGTTGTTATGGGGGTGAGTACCCTTGTGAAGTTGCTGTTCTCGACTCACTGAAATACGGGTTTTCATCAGCATGGTGTATTTCATGCTCGCGTTCTCTTACCAGGTCTTCATGTCCACGTCCATCATCGCGCTTGCGACCACTGGGAGCACATGCGGTATTGTGGCACTTTTCATGCTGTTGCTCTTAACCGCGGCGAGAGATTTTTATCTTTTGAAGTGGTTGCTGGCGGGGCTCGGAGCTTGCATTCAAGTTGGACGCCGTGTTACACGTTGTTTGATGCGGTCTTGATATTGACTCGACTCAGTTACCTTCTGGCTGTATTTCGGTGTACTATGTATTGATATACGGATTCTATGCCTGACGCGGCGACGGCGTACTACCAAATGGTCAAACCCTCACGATTACATCCGCATTTGCCCGAAATCACAGCTGTACGAATCAATCGATTTGACAACGTTAGCACTGGGATCCACAGCATTCCATACCTGAGTGGCAAGGGAACTAGCGGATGAGCATGGCAGTATTACTTGGCGCTACAGGCCAACATTTTGCAGGACATTGAACAAAGTGGTAGATATTAATCTTAAAGACACGTTGAGAAGTATCGGGATCTCCATTGACTGCCAGGAATTTCATTTCGAGAAGTGCACGCAGTGTGGCACGACATTACATCGACCAACTGGAGCATATATCGCACATAGGGCTCCCAGAGGCCAGTAGTATACTAGTGTGTGCGGTACTAGTAAGTACAGATATTACAGTACAAGAGCAGTCTGGGGGTGAGCCCACGTTTACTACGATCGCATACCGTGCCTCATGTTGTCTATCTGGTTATGTTGTTGTACGAAAAACAGTACAAGAATCAAATGGATCTGGATAGCGAATAAAATTCATTCCTGATCACTCCGTCGGCTCCCTCCGTCGATGGACGGTCCTGAGGATCAGTAGACCAACATTGCTTGATAAACTCCCAGTATTTTTCAGGGAGTGCAGGATAACGAGATCGGACGGGCATTTCTGACTTGGCTATGCATAGGACAATAGCGGCATCATTTGGGAGGTAATAATAGGGAATTTTATTCGTGAGGACCTAAAGGCAGGACTTATGATATCATCGAGAGGTTAAGTGTACTCCAGACGTACCTGCAATATGATACCGCCGAACGAAAAGATGTCGCTTTGCTCGCTCGGACGAGTTGGAAGTCCATCCTCCCGCACTGGTACAACCAGCTCTGGAGCCATCCATCGCATGTTTCCTTTGAGCGTGGACGTCCAGGAAGCCTGAGAGGCACTTATAAACTCGGAATACATGAGGGAAAGACCGAAGTCAGCAACACACGCAGTGCCATCACCATGGATGAGCACGTTAGGCTGGAGGTCGCATCTTAATGAGATAAAAGCTATCGAGAAGTCAAACTTACCCCATTGAAATCACCATGGATGACACTGTTGGCATGAACTGCAAGGAATAGTTACTACTCCAAGTCTAACGCTGACAATAACTAGCACGTACGATATTGCAGACCAGCTATGATATCTCTGAGCTAACTGTGCCATCAGTTTGTGGTCTACACGAAATACAAGGGAAGCTGACCATCTGGAATCGTCTGAGGAGGGTTAGAATCGCACCCTCACGCTCCAAATAGGCCGTCAGGTTACCATTCTCCGCCCAAGGGCTGACCATCGCTATAAAAGGGCCAAAGCCATACGTATAGCCATAAACGGGAAGAATATTTGGATGCTTGAGTTTGGCGCATATTCTGAGTTCACGTAGTATCCTCTACGATGTGATGACCTCTGGCGTAAGCAAAATACGCAGTCCTTCGTCGAGTCACTCACTTTGATCTTTTTCGTCTTCGCTGCACCAAGTTGATCAGCAGCGTACACCTGCAATGCTTTCACTGCGACCTGTCCAATTATCAATTTAAGACTGACGGACAAATAACACTGCAAACGAACTTTGACCGATCCACGATTGATATGAAATGTACATTTCCAGATCTCTCCGAACCCGCCACGAGCAACAGGATAGTCTCCGTCCTTTGTGATATATTTTGAGAGGTCTTGGAGAATCGATTCAAGGGGGAGATTGTCAGGGTCATCATTATGAACGGGGACAACTGTGACCTTATGGGAAGAAGGAAGGGGTTCGCGGGGGTGGAGGGGTAACTGGGGTATTGTAGGATAAGGTGTCTGCAGTGGCGGGGGAAGAGGTTCGGCAGACAGTGTTGGCTTCTTGGAGAGTCCCCCGTGGGTCCATCCACCGCTTATAAGGGTTGGCAATGTCACCATGTGGGAGGGTACCCCTGGTGTTTGAGCCCGTGGCCAGTCCATCGTTGGCTTACGACGCACAGTAGCAGGAAAAGATATTGTGTTAGGCTGTAATAATGGCATCAATGAAGTGGTGTGGAAGAGAAAAAGACAGACATTGCGTACATTGAGTAGATCGGCGAGGGAATGATGTCTAGGTACACTGCTCTGTAAGGAAACGTTAGCACATGGACGACGGATATACAGGGAAGATGGGCAAAAGGAAGAGATTACGTACGTTGAGTAGATCAGCGACGGGTGGGTTTCCAGGTGCACTGGTCTGCAAGAAAATGTTAGCGCATGAACGACAGATATAGGTAGTGACTGCGCACTCTAGGTGATCGTTGTGCAGGCTGGATAATAGCGAGGATCTCAAGGGGAGTGTTGCATAAGTAGATATTGGTGTTGAGCAAGGTCGTGTAAGCTAGTTGGTGCGAGTCGGGTGAGAGGATGAGGTAGCGGGGATATTGGACGTGGAAGGAGGCGAGGAGCTGGCGGGACTTGAAGGCCCAGAGCTTGATGGTGTCGTCGTAATGGGAAGCACTAACGAGGAGAGCACAATCAAATGAAAGTGCTAGACCAGTGATGACGTGGGTGTGACCCTCGAAAGGGGTTCCGACAATGTCCAGCGTCGATGGCTCAAACTCATAGATCGTCTTCGGGGAGTCATCCAACGTGAAGCTGAATACAGCTACAATGGACTTGTCTTTGGTAGTCCAGAACACCGGCACGTATGTTCCACCTGCTGAATAATATTTCCCCACTCTGACATCCAATTTCTGTGTTTGGACATCCCACACTTCAAGGCACCTCTCCACATCTGACTTGACCGCGAGCTTCTTCGAGTTTTGCGAAAATCGAACCGCGCCCACCATGTCATCACTCTTGAATGGACCAGCCACGAGTTTTCCAGTGTCCAAACTCCATATCCGTGCGGTGAAATCTTTTGATCCGCTCGCCAGCAGCGTGCTGTCCGCGGAGATGTCGACACAGTTGATCCTCCCTGAGTGGCCTTTAAATCTTCTCACGATCCCCGTTTCAACCTCACTGGCTTTGAGCTCCCCGGCTCGATCGTAATCCCCGCCAGCAGTGACAACCCATTGGTCATCCCTTGATACTGCCACCGCAAATACTTCCTTATAAACATCCCGTGCCTCCTCAATCTCCTTACCCACTTCTAGGTCCCATCGACGAGTGGTCCCATCGACTGACACGCTGATCATTCGCTTGCCGTCCGGAAAGTAGGACATGGATGGAATACGGTCTTTGTGACCCTTCAAGGTCAACACGGGTGTCAGAGTCGATTTCTTTGCTGCCCCGGTGGGCTGTCTTGATCCGGAAGCCATGTACCGGTTCTCCGCCAGCGAGGTTAGCAGATACGGGCAATGTTTTATTTGGAAGTATTTGAAGGACCGTCGGTGAGATTTTCTCGTATGCTGTGGCCTGACGTTAAGAGTGATTTGAAGGATGCCCAACTACTTGCAACTGGTACACTTTGCCTGCTAAGGTTGGTCGTCAGTTCATCAGCGCTGACAGAGTCAGATTGTTTTGATGTTACCTAGAGGCTAGTAACTTTGGGGTTGGGCGAGAGGTTCACCTGAGGGAATGTGCGTGCGTCTGGCAACCCCTTCCTGTACTCATATACTTCCTAACACGCCCCTTCGGCATGGGCATGGGAATTGCACAGCATCTCCTTTCAACCGCCGCCTTGCCTCCCTGCTTTCTCCCGTGGTCATTTTCGTTGCATCAACCAAACCTGGGGGTCTTGTAGACTCTAGACCAACGAGCATCGATCTAAGACTCCGACTAAGTGGCTGTCGTTTGCGGCATCTTCTTGTGCACGTCGCTATGTGAGCACCGAACCCCAACTTAGCGCTCCATCATGATTGGACTATCCCGGAAAAATGTCATGCTGCAGTCGGCCCCATAGTGCGCGTCAGAAATCCGGTTCCGAAACCAACTCTCACAGATCCCTCGACAGAGTCTCGCCAACAATAGCCCGGAGTCCTCTACGAGAGTCTACGAGTTGGGGCGTATTGCAGTAATTTCAGTCGATGAGCATTTTGATGTTATCATTGAGGTCCTGCTAACGACTATGATACCACGTGTTCGAATGATGTGAGCGCGCCTGTGCTCTGTAAGTTTCCTTCGTGTCCTCAACTTTTCTGCAACGATGACATTCGGAGGCTTATGACACGTTTGCGAGTGCTTATGAAAGCGTTGTCCAGACATCTTGCCTTTCCACTACGACTCATGCATAATCTGTGTCATGCCCTTCTGCAGTTATATTCACGTACTAGTGTCGCAGTTTCAATGCGTGCATTCACACAGACGGATACCCAGAGCGAGTTACTGCCTCAAGCCAGTCCCTCCATACTCAAGTCTCTCATTGAGTGTATTCGTTATCTGTTTTATTTACAAGATTCTTCTGACAAAGCGATAGAACAGAACAGAAAGTACAATCTTAATGCAAGATTCATCTGATTCCAGGCGATACTTGCGCGCGGTACTAGTATGTACAGGATATAATTATATGACAGTACAAGAGAAGTCTAGGGGATGAGCCTACATTTACTACACGATAGCATAGCACGTCTCGTGTTGTCTATCTGGTTATACTGTAAACACATTGTATGGAAAACATTTCATGAATCAAGCAGATCTGGACAACGAGTAAAATTCATTCCTGATCACTCCGTCGGCGCTCTCCGTCGATGGACGGTCCTGAGGATCAGTAGACCAACATTGCTCGATAAACCCCCAGTATTTTTCAGGGAGCTCAGGATAACGAGATCGGAAAGGCTTTTCCGACCTGGCTATGCATAGGACGATGGTGGCATCATTGGGCAGGTAATAATAGGGTATTTTGTTGGCGAGAACCTAGAGGCAGAGCTAATGACACATCGATAGAAGTCGAAATTACCCTAGACGTACCTGCAACATGATACCGCCGAACGAAAAGATGTCGCTCTGCGCGCTGGGACGAGTTGGAGATCCATCCTCCCGCGCTAGTACAAGCAACTCAGGGGCCATCCATCGCATGTTTCCTTTGAGCGTGGAAGTCCAGGAAGCCTGAGATGCGCTTATCACCTCCGAATACATCAAGGAAAGGCCAAAATCAGCAACACACGCAGTGCCATCACCGTGGATGAGCACATTAGGCTGGAGATCATATCTCAATCAAATTAAAACGATCGAGAAGGGTCGAACCTACCCCACTGAAGTCACCATGGATGACGCTGTTGGCGTGGACTGCAAGGAATAGTAACGACTCCAGGTCCAGCGCTGACAGTAATTAGCACGTACGATATTGTAGCCCTGCTATGATATCTCTGAGCTATGATGATCGTCATCAGTCTGTCGTCTACATGAAATGTAAGGGAGGACTTACGACCTGGAATCGTCTAACCAGTGTAAGAGTCGCACCCTCACGCTCCAAATAGGCCGTCAGGTTACCATTCTCCGCCCAAGGACTGACTATCGCCAAAAATGGGCCGAAGCCATATGTATAACCATAAACGGGAAGAATATTTGCATGCTTGAGGTTGGCGCATATTCTGAGTTCACGTTGTATCCTCTGCGAAGTGGTGACATCTGGCGTGAGTAATAGACACAATATAATGGTTGGTGGGGTCACCCACCTTGGTCTTTTTTGTCTTCGCTGCACCAAGTTGATCAGCAGCATACACCTGCAATGATTTCACGGCGACCTGCGCAATTATCAAATTAAGACTGAGTGGTAGATAACACTGCAAAACGAACTTTTATAGATCTCATATCGATGTGATAGGTACATTTCCAGATCTCTCCGAACCCCCCACGAGCAACAGGATAGTCTCCATCCTTGGTGATATATTTTGAGAGGTCTTGGAGCATCGCTTCAAGGGGGGGATCACAAGACTCATCGTTACGAACGGGGAGAATGGTGTTCGTATGGGAAGACGAGGGAAGGAGTTCGTGGGGCTGGGTTCCTGCGTATCTGTCGGTCCAGGATTCGGTCCCGCCTCTCGGGGTTGGCCTTGCCATCTGTCGCAGAGGTTCTTCTGGTGTCTGAGCCTGTGCCCGGCCCATTGTTGGGTTATGATGCCCAGAAGCAGAATGAGCTGTTGCGTCGGACTGCATTAATAGCATTCATTGAGTGATGTAGATGAGCAAAAGGAAGGGATCACGTACATTGATTGGATTAGTGAGGGGCGTATTTGTAGGAGCACTGGTCTGCAAGGAAATATCAGCACATGGATGAGATATATACAGGGATGATTGCGCACTCTATGTAGTAATTGTGCAGGCTGAATGCTAGCAAGGATGTCAGGTGGAGTGTCATATACATGGATCGTGGTCAAGGTCGTATAAGCCAGTTGGCGGGAGTCGGGTGAGTTGGAACCCATTATCGCGGGACTTGCACGAGGCACATTAGAGCTAGACGTACGATATACTGAACCACCGGAGCTGTCTGATGCTAGTAGGTGATTATCAAGGCACATTGATGCTAACAGATGCGAGTCGGATGACTCCTTTGTTTCGACTGGTGCAAGGAGACCGGTATCAAGGAATAGCTGCTTGCCACCAGCTACTAAGTGGTACTCTACGATGGCATCTTGTTAGCAATGGATTACTATTAGACGTTAAATCAAGTCTGACCTTGTTCGCCTTTCCACATATTGCGAAGTACTTGTATGTGGCTTGCAACCTGCTTTTTGGAACGGTCTATTCCAGCGCGCTGTAAGTACTCGACCAAGAATTGGTTTCTCCAACGACTTCTGCCGCGAGAGTAAGTTGCCCAAGGTGATTCCAAGTAGTCTCGAAGACCTGGGCGTCGTGTTAAGCAGTGAAGAACGAATGATGGTGGTGCACCAACCTTGAACGAATATTCTCTCAATCTCTTCTGGCCACACCTCGCTGGAGCCATCTTTAAGTAATTTGCGATGTTTCCTCTGAGGAGTGAGGGTCGTCGGTGAAGAGCCACCGCGTTCACGAGAGGCATCTACTCTTGAAGTGCGCATGTCAAAAGATGCTGCACCCTTTAAGTGGGGTGGTGCTGGGTAGTGTATGTAGCCTAGGTGGGGTCGTAAGTCGAGATTCGTGAGTTGAGATAGCGGGGGGAGAGGAGGGTGAGGAGGAACCTTTATATATCTGGAACCTGGTTTCGGCAGGGTTTCTCAAACGGGTTCAAAATCAGCATGGCGTTGGGAGATTTTGACGACCAAGGCTAACAATCCGGGAATGGCATGAGGGACCCGCTAGTTCGGATAGACATCTTATTAAAATGGCCTGGTTGGATGGCGGATTGAGGAACTGGTGCCGAGAAAATAGACCCACTTGCGAGGCCATTCTCTTTCACAGTAACGATTAAGGTTCTTTAACATAGAAATGGAAATGCACGGCCATCCTAGTGGAGTCAGAGTCAAGAGGAAGGGTCTGGACAGATCGTTTCGGCAGGATTTCTCAAACGAGAACGAAACCGGCATGGTGTTGGGAGATTTTGACGACCAAGGCTAAAGATCCAGGAATGGCATGAGGGGTCCAATAGTTTGGATAAACGTCTTATTGAAATTGAAATGCCCTGGTCAGATAGCGGATTGAGGAACCAGTGCTGAGAAATTATAGACCCACTTGCGAGGTCATTCTCTTTCACAGTGACGATTAAGGTTCTTTGGCATAGAAATGGAAATGCACGGCCATCCTAGTGGAGTCAGAGTCAAGAGGAAGGGTCTGCAGAGATCTTTTCTGCAGAATTTCTCAAACGAGAACGAAATCACATAGCGTTGAGAGATTTTGACAACCAAGGCTAAAGATCCGGGAATGGCATGAGGGGCCCGCTAGTTCGTATAAACATCTTATTGTGAGAAAATATATACATTTTCGAGGCCATTCTCTTTCATAATGATAATTAAGGTTCTTTATCATAATATCTGAATCGATGGCCACGGAAGTGTTGTACAGCCCCAGCTTTTCGGGATGCTACACCAATCCACGTGACGATGGCGTATGTAGGGCACATCATCGAACCTGCTCCTGGTCATACAGATCCAGGTAATGCAGTAGGCATCTTGAACGTGGAATGAGGTGAGGAACCGGTGGGACTCGAAGGCCCAGAGCTTGATGGCACCGCCGTCGGGAGTACTAGCAAGGAGAGGAGAGCACAATCAAAGGAGAGCGCTAGAGCGCAGATGGTGTTGCAGGTCTCTCAATCAAAAACTGAGAATCTCCCCGAAAGAGAGTTTCAGCCTTATTCAAACAACCAGGATGATGGATTGTCAATGTCTTCAGTGGAACTTTCATCGATGTTGCAGGAGGAAATTGAGTTCTGGCTCACGACGGAGTCGAGCCGCAAGAACTAAGTCGTTCTGCTCACAACACTATGTTCGTAGTTAGCTTGTGTGTCATTGTCATCGATACAAGGACGAGAAGCCAGTGTAGTGACCGCATATCATAAATAAAATCAGCTGAAAGACTATGTCTATAGGACAAGGGGCAACACTCAGAAGTAAAATCGCCGAAAAAATCGAAACCGTTTAGAAGCAGCCGCACAACCGGCCACTTCCATGCTCTCCAGTGCGAATCTGCCCTCCGTTTGGTGGTTGCTGTAAATTGGGATTCGGTGGAGGTGTGGGAGGGACATAGTCTTCATCACGAATCAGATCGTCATCATCCTTTTTGGGAGCACCCGCTGCAGCGTTGCGCTACACATGCGTGCATGAAAAATGGAGTACATACATTGAGAAAGAATCAAGCAAACGCACCTCTTTACCCTGCGCGAGAGGAACATCAACAATGGGCGGTAATGTATGACCTGCGCGAACAGGCCACCAGGTTGATAGGCGGGCCTTGAAGGTGGTGGGAGAGGTAGTAGTGGACAGGTTGGTGGGTGGTGCTACTGTGCGTCGAGACTTGGAAGGAAGTTCAGTAAATAATGAGGATTTCAGAAATGGTTACTCACATCCTCGTAGGGATCTATATGTAAACGCGTCTGAGTTGTGGCCTGTGCGGAGGAAGACCAGTTTCGAGGTAGGGGAGATGTAGCAGGGAACTGCAAGAGAATCATCCAATCAACTGCGGAGAACACAAGTGAAAGAGACGTACATCCAGGAGATCACGAGGTTCATTGTTCCGAACAGGAGAAACGGCGTTCATGCGAGATGGAAGGAATTTGCGGAGGTAGCGAACGAAAATATGCTGTTGTGGGTGTATTGTGGGCGGAGGTCTTAGTGAGCGGGGGACGGAAGATATGACAGGTAATCTCGCTGGGTTACGGCGCACACGACGTGTTGCATCTGACTGCAAAAATGGTATTAATGGAGTTGAGTAAAAGAATAGGAATACGAACATTGAGTATATCGGATGTTTTTGGCGTAATTGTCTGCAAGGGATTTGAGCACATGATCGATGAACCTATGTGAATGAATGCATACACTGGGTGCAGGCCGGACGCCAGCAATTCGAAGGACTTCAGGTGGAGTGTCGCATATGTAGATGTTGGCGTCAACACGGGTAGTATAAGCCAGTCGGTGCGAGTCGGGGGAGAGGATGAGGTAGCGGGGATATTGGACGTGGAAGGAGGCGAGGAGCTGGCGGGACTTGAAGGCCCAGAGCTTGATGGTGTCGTCTCGGGAAGCACTAGCGAGGAGAGCACAATCAAATGAAAGTGCTAGACCAGTGATGATGTCGGTATGGCCTTCGAAGGGGGTTCCGACAATGTCCAGTGTTGATGGCTCAAACTCATAGATCGTCTTTGGGGAGTCGTCCAACGTGAAGCTGAATACAGCTACAATGGACTTGTCTTTGGTAGTCCAGAACACCGGCGCGTATGACCCATCTGCTGAATAATATTTCCCCACTCTGACATCCAGTTTCTGTGTTTGGACATCCCACACTTCAAGGCACCTCCCCACATCTGACTTGACCGCGAGCTTCTTCGAGTTTTGCGAAAATCGAACCGCGCCCACCTTATCATCGCTCTTGAGTGGACCAGCCACGAGTTTACCAGTGTCCAAGCTCCATATCCGCACGGTGAAATCTCTTGACCCGCTCGCCAGCAGCGTGCTGTCTGTGGAGATATCAATGCAGTTGACCCTCCCTGTGTGTCCTTTAAATGTTCTCACGATCCCCGTCTCAACCTTGCAGACTTTGAGCTCCCCGGCTCGATCGTAATCCCCGCCAGCAGTGACAACCCATTGGTCATCCCTTGATACTGCCACCGCAAATACTTCCTCCTTATAAACATCCCGTGCCTCCTCAATCTCCTTACCCGCTTCTAAGTCCCATCGACGGGTGGTCTTATCGTCAGAGCCGCTGATCATTCGCCTGCCGTCCGGAAAGTAGGACACCGATGGAATATTGCCTTTGTGACCTCTCAAGGTCAACACGCGCGTCAGAGTCGATTTCTTTGCTGCCGTAGCGGGCTGTCTCGACCCGGAAGCCATGTCCCGTTTCTCCGCCAGCGAGGGTTAGCAGATACGGGCAATGTCTTATTTGGAAGTATTCGAAGGACCGTCGGTGGGGTTTTCTCGTATGCTGTGGCCTGACGTTGATAATGTTTTGAAGGACGCCCAACTACTGGCAGCTGGTACACTTTGCCTGCTGAAGTTGTTCGTCAGTTCGTCAGCGCTGACAGGAGTCAGACTTTTTTGATGTTACCTAGAGGCTAGTAACTCTGGGGAATGGCGAGAGGTTTACCTGAGCGAATGTGCGCGCGTCTGGCAACCCCTTCTTGTATGCACTTCCTAACACGCCCTTTCGGCATGGCACCTGGGCAATGGGCATTGCACAGCATTTCCTTTTACCGCCTCCTTGCTTTTCGGTTCCCTGCCGTGGTCATTTCCGTTGCCGGAGCCCATCAACTCTTCTACCCAGTTTAACCTGTTGAGTGACCGATGAGCACCAGTTAAGTAGCAGTCGTGTGCGTCTTCTCGTGCACGTTGCTATGTGAGCTCAGAGCCCTAGCTCAGCGCTCAATCATGATTACTATCCCGGACAAATGTTATGCTGCAGTCGGCCCTATAGTACGTGTCAGATAATCCGGTTCCGCAACGACTCCCACATACTTCTTGACAGAAGCTCGCCAATAATAGCCCAAGGTCCTCTACGACTTCTTACTAGTTGGGTATTACAGTAATTTCAGTCGTAGATGAGCATTTTGATGTCATTATGGGGGTCCTGCCATTAACTATGGTATTACATGTTCGAGTGATGTCACTGCGCCTGTGCTCTGTGAACTTGTCTGCGAACTACGCAACGATGACGCTTGGAGGCTCATAACACGCTTGCGAGTGTTTCTGAAAGCGTTGTCTAAACATCTTGCCTCGCCGCTACGACCCAGCCATAATCTGTTTCACGCCCTTCTGCGTTTATATTCACGTACTAATGTTGCAGTTTTGACGCATTCACACAGGGCGAGCCGTTGGCTCAAACCAGCACCTCCATACTTCTTCCTCCGAGCAATCATCAGCTGCAGGTCCCGCCACTACCACTACCAGGGTCCGCGCCCTGTTTATCCACCCCACTATTGCCGGTCCACGCCCCTCCGTCGTCCTCTGATTGCGTCCTGTAGCTACGTCCTGCAGCTTCAGTCAACTCCCAGAGCCGGAGCTTCACTGGGTTCCAGCCATACACATCCTGCGAATGCAATACGATAAATCCACTTCAACTTCATGTAAGGTCTTGCATTCGGCCTGAATTCCAATACTCTAGTTATTACAGCAAGCTCGACATCAAAAGTACCAGGTAATTGTCGCATTTTGATGGTAGAGTACGGTGTCGAGCATCAGTACTGGCAAGTCTGTCATTGTGTGTATTCATTGTTTCGTTTTTGAGATTCTTCTGACAAATTGATGGAACAGAATGTGCAATATTAATCTGGTTCCGGCCAGGAATGCGAGATGTACAATGAACACGGCAAGGTCCTCGATTTCTCAAGGTGTTCCAGGAAGTTCTTGTACATGCTGGTGAGCATTCATTCTGAGTGCGTTCACAAGTCACAGAATGGAGGGTGCAGAGACCAATACCACGAACATGTCACTCCTGCCTTTCGATGGTGATGAACTCTGTATTCGGTTGCCAGATTTCAAGGCAAGTAGAAGTTTCATTGACGACAGAAGCTTCATTGACGGCAGAAGCATCCTCTTTCCCGAAACTGGATAATGTGGGGAACAGAGGCGGCGTCCATTCTATATTTTCATTTTCATTCACTCTCGTTTCCTCCAGGGGTTGGTTGTTTGTCAGTCAGCTTTATGTGCCAGTATTTTAGTAAGTAACTATTCCGCAATGCATCGTCTCCAAGCTTACAGCCAGCACGAAGTATTACTGACTCCCAAGTACTCCTCTACATTCAGACCAGTCTGTTGCATCTTGAAGGAGCAAAGGCATAAGCTAATATTGGCTCTTTTATGGGCCTTCAACGCCGCATTGTTTGGGGCCCAGTCACGCGTGGGCGAGCTCCGGCGGGTGTGATATTATGGGTCGACTGCAGTATCAACTCTCCGTGCTGGACAAGCTAAGCGGCGAATTGTCAGGCGTCATGATGTATGTGCATGTCGCAATTCTCGCTGTTCGGTCCCCATTTTTACTTAATCATGTTAGCCAGCTATGATGATAACCATGCCTTCCAACAGTGTCCAGAATTCTAGTTCGGTCACAATTGTTAGCACATCTTTCCGTTTTTGGCATCGCCGGATCGTTGACAGTACCCTTGTTTCTCACCAGACAGATTCAGAATCGGCTGAGACAGCGGCGAGCAAAGTATGGCGCATCGATTGTTGAACGTCACAAAAAAAAACATTGCAGGTCGAATTCCTCACGAAGATGACAAGATCTACATATCCATGGCACCAATACTGTGGCGACCGTGCATGGTCTTCCGTATGTCATGCTGTTGTGGGTCCCTCGTGGTCCACGGAAGTCGTGTTCTTCTGTAGCATGCGGCATTGTGGCACTTTTCACGCTGTGGCTTGTAAGCGCGGCGAGAGATTTCCATCTTTTGACGTGGTTGCTGACGCAACTTAGAGCTTGCCTCGGACACGATGTTGGACACGATGTTTGACACGGCCTTGATAGGGATTCAGCTCAGTTACTTTCCGATCTATGTGTCGGTGTACTATGCATTGATATACGAAATCTATACCTGACGCGCGGACGGTATGCTACTCAGTGGTCACTGTCAAACTTACTCAAACCCTCATGGTGACATCTACAAACGACAGTTGTATGAAGGAATCAATTCGACATTGTCAGCACTGGCATCTACGGCATTCTACGATATATTATAATATTACAGCACAAGAGAAGCCTGGGGGGAGGCTACTACGTGTGCTACACAGTAGCACGGTAACATACTGCATATCGTGCTGTCTAGTTGTGGTGCGAAGAGATTGTTGTATGCAAAACAGTTCAAGAGTCAATAAGATCTGGACACCGAGCAAAATTCATTCCTGATCATTCTGTCGGCTTGCTCCGTTGACGGGCGGTCCCAAGGATCAGTAGACCAACATTGCTCGATAAACTCCCAGTATTTTTCAAGGAACTCAGGATAACGAGATCGGAAAGGCTTTTCCGACTTGGCAATGGACAGGACGACAGAGGCATCATTCGAGAGGTAGTAGTAGGGAATTTTGTTGGAGAGGACCTAAAAGCAGAGCTAATGATATCATTGCAAAATTGAGATTACCCTAGACGTACCTGCAACACAATACCGCCAAACGAGTAGATGTCGCTCTGCTCGGACGAGTTGGAGATCCATCCTCCCGCGATAGTACAAGCAGCTCAGGAGCCATCCATCGCATGTTTCCTTTGAGTGTGGAAGTCCATGAAGCCTGAGAGGCGCCTATCACCTCCGAATACATCTATGAAAGACCAAAGTCAGCAACACACGCAGTGCCATCACCATGTATGAGCACATTAGGCTGGAACTCACATCTCAATCAAATTGAAACGATCGAGAAGGGTCGAGGCTTACCCCATTGAAGTCACCATGGATGACGCTGTTAGCATGGACTGCGAGGAATGGTCACTATTCAAGGTCCAGCACTGACAATGACTAGCACGTACGATATTGCAGACCAGCTCTGATATCCCTGAGCTGAGTTTGCCGTCAGATTATGGTCTGCATGAATACAAGGGAGGACTTACAATCTGGAATCGTCTAACGATATTCGGAGCCACACCCTCACGCTCTAAATAGGCCGTCAGGTTACCATTCTCCGCCCAAGGACTGACTATCGCTATGAACGGGCCGAAACCATACGTATAACCATAAAAGGGAAGAATATTTTATGCTCGAGGTTGGCGCATATCCTGAGTTCGCGCTCTATCCTCTACGAAGGGGCGACCTCTGGTGGGTGTAAGTGATAGATGCAGTTGTTAGTCGAGTCACTCACCCTGATTTTTTTCGTCTTCGCTGCACCAAGCTGATCAGCAGCGTACACTGTCAATGCTTTCACTGCGACCTGTGCAATTGTCAATTTTAGACAGATGGACAGACAAAAAGCGGCAAACGAACTTTGATCGGTTCCCATCGTTGAAATAGGTGCATTTCCAGATCTCCCCGAACCCGCCACGAGCAGCAGGATAGTCATCGTCCTTTGTGATATATCTTGAGAGGTCTTGGAGCATCGCTTCAGGGAGGTGATTGTCAGGTTCGTGATTACGGGTGGGGAGAGCTGTGGCCGTATGTGAAGAAGGGGGAAGGAGCTCGCGGGAATCAGGGGGTAATTGGGGTAGCCGTGAACCTACTGCAGAAGAAGGTATCCGCGGTGGAGGGGGAAGAGTTATGACCGGCGGTGTAGTTGTGCCGGAGAGTTCTGGCGCAGGTCCTCTATGAGAGTGTAGGAGGACCTGGGGTAGCGGCTGGAACCCTGGTTCGTAGCGTTGCGGCAACCGAATCTCAGTAATGCGGTCGCATGTCGGTAGACTGTATGCGAGGGGTTCCGGCGTGTGTGGCTTCAGTCGATCCGCCGCCTCTCGGGATTGTCCATGTTGTCTGGCGGGTAGGTTCCCCTGGTGTCTGAGGCCTTGCCATATTGAGTTAAGATGCATGGCAACACGACGAGCTGTGGCGTTAGGCTGTAATAATGACATTAATGGAGCAGTGTAGATGAGCAAAAGGAAGGGATCACGTACGTCGAGTAGATCGGCGGGGGGTAGGTCTCTAGGTGTACTGGTCTGGAAGAAAATGTTAGCGCATGGACGATAGTATACGGGGTTGGCAGCGCACTTTAGGTACTTCTTGCGCAGGCTGAATGCTAGCAAGAATGCCAGGTGGAGTTTTGCATATATGGATCGTGGTCGAAACTGCATAAGCCAGTTGGCGTGAGTCAGGTGAGAAGATAATGTGGCCGGGAATTCAGAATATGAAAGGAGGCGAGGAGCTGGCGGGACATGAAGGCCCAGAGCTCGATGGTATTGTCGTAGGAAGTACTGGCAAGGAGAGTACAATTGAATGAAAGTGCTAGATCGTTGATGATGTTGACGTGCCCATCGAAGGGAGCTCCGATCCGTCTTCAGTGTAGACGCGTCCAACCCATGGATTGTTGCGTCAAAGCTGAATGCAGCTACAATGGACTTGTCTTTCGTAGTCCAAAACACTGGCGCGTGTATGAAGCCCAAGTCACTTTTTTTCCATTCTGACATCTAATGAATTCTGCGTATGGACATCCCAAACCTCAAGGCATGTCCCCCGAAATGATTTGACCGCGAGCTTCTTTGAGTCTTGCGAGAATCGGACTGCGCCCACCTTGTCGGCACTCAAAAATGGACCAGCTACAAGTTTGCCAGTGTCCAAGCTCCATATCCGCGCTGTGGAATCATCCGAGCCGCTCGCCAGCAGCGTGCTATCCGCGGAGATGTTAATGCACTTGATCCCATGTGAGTGCCCTTCAAATGTTCTCACGATCCCCGCCTCAACCTCACAGACTTTGAGCTCCCCGCAAGTACTTGGCATCGTAATTTCCACCGCCCGTGCTAACCCATCGACCAGGATCCTTTGATACCGCCACAGCATTTACTGCCTGCTTACAAACATCCCGCGCCTCCTCAATCTCATTACCTGTTTCTAGGTCCCATCGACGAGTAGTCTTATCGCCTGACCTGCTGATCATTTGCTTGCCGTCCGGAAAGTAGGATATGGATGGACTAGAGCTTTTGTGACCCTCTAAGGTCAACACGGGTTTCAGAGTCGATTTCTTTGCTGCCGCAGTGGGCTGTCTCGATCTGGAAGCCATGTCCCGTTTCTCCGCCAGTGAGGTTTAGCAGATACGGGCAATGTTGTATTTGGAAGTATTCGAAGGGCCGTCGGTGAGAGTTTTCTCGAATGCTGTTGCCTGACGCTGACAGTTATTTCGAAGGATGCCCGTCTACTGGCAGCTGGTACACTTTACCTGCCAATGCCGATCATCAGGTCGTCAGCGCTGACAGCTCAGGCTGTTTTGATGTTACCTAGATGCTATCAACTTGGGGGAAGGGTGAGCGATTCGCTGATTTATTCGAATGTGCGGGTGTCTGGCAACCCCTTCAACTTGTACGTACATACTTCCTATGTAACACGCCCCTTGGCGTCTGTACGGCATTGCACAGCTTTGACTTTGAACGTTACCGCTGCAAACCCCACTACCTTCTTTCCATCAAATCCGTTTGCTTTTCACCTTCTTGTCATGGCCATCTCCATTGCCTGAGCCCGTCAACTGATTCAACCCAGTCTGACCTGTAGAATGATAAATGTGTACCAGTTAAGTAGCAGTTGTGCGCGTCTTTGCGTGACATTGCTATGTTAGCTCAGAGCCCAATGGCTCAGCACTCAATCATGATTGGACTATCCCGGACAAATGCCAGAGCCATGCTGCAGTCTTTCCTATAGTACGTGTCAAGTAATCCAGTTCCGAAAACAACTCCAACATACTCCTTGACAGAGTCTCGCCAACAATAGCCCGGAGTCCTCTACGAGAGTTTACGACTTCTTACTGGTTGGGGAATATTACAGTAATTTCAGTCGATGAGCATTTTCATGTTATTATGGGGTCCTTCTATTGACTATGATACCACATGTTTGAGTGGTGTGACTGTTGCGCTCTGCGAGTTTCCTCGTGTCCTCAACACACTTGCGAGTACTTCTGAAAGCGTTTACTAGACATCTTGCCTGTCCGCTACGACTCGGCTATAATCTGTTTCGCGCCCTTCTGCGGTTATATTCACATCCAACACATTCACACAGACGGACGCCCAGAGCGAGTTGCCGGCTCAAGCCAGTCCCCCATACTTCTTCCTCCGAGTGACCTTCAGCTGCAGGTCCCACCAATACCACTACCAGGGTCCGCGTCCTGCTCATACATCCCACTATTGCCGGTCTGCGCCCCTTCGTCGTCCTCTAGTCGTGGCCTGCTCTAGCGACCGTCCATGCTCTTCCGTATGCTACGCCGTTGTGGGGGTGAGTACCCTACTGTATATTAAGGGTCCTTCTTGGCTCATTAAAACACGGTTTCTCCTGCAGCATGGTGTATTTCATACTTGCATTCTCTTACCAGGTTTTCACATCCGCGTCTACTGTCACGCTTACAACTACTAGGAGCACTCAAGTGGATCTGGCGTTGTGCTTTTCACGCTGTGGTTCACATGTACAGCGAGGACTTCCATGCTTTGACGTGGGTAACATGCTATCGCGGTTCGGGGCTTGGAGAGCAAAATGTTGGACAATGGATACGGTCTTCAACATAGCGGCTCGGCTCAGTCGACTTCCGGTCGGTACTGGTAATTACTACTAGATATATCGACTGTCATTTGTTCTATCTAATTGCGTCAGCTACTGAAGTCTAGACGATTATCGAAGAAGTTATATAGTCCGGATCCGTGAACGATGTTAGTTGGTTGTGCATGAGCCGGGTGCGCGCGATACTAAGTAGTAAGTAACTACAGAAAATTCAGAAGGAACGAGTCATAAAGATCTATCTAGGGGAGACTGGGTCCTGCCTAGCTTATAGTCCTGCCGCTTGCAGTTGAATCATTTAATGACCATTTCATGAAGCAAACCGAGAAGTTTGTGATTAGGTTCAAATAAAGTTATTACTAGATGCTTCGGGTGTTTTGCTCTGTCACGGTGTGCCTCGTGTTAGCTCGAACTCGTCTACCAATAACACCATGCCGAGTAACTATGACGCCAACGTTCGGAGGCTCGTAAACCGATTGCGAGTGTTTCTGAAGGTGTTGTTTGGACATCTTGCTTTCCCGCTGCGACTTGTACATTATCTGTGTCGCACCCTCGTGCGGTTATACTATTCACGTAGTAGTGTCGCATCCAGGCGCCGGTTCCAGCGCATTCATACAGAAGGACACCCGGAGCGAGTTGCTGGCTCAAGCCAGCCTCCCACACTTCTTCCTACGTGTCACAATCAGCTGCAGGTCCCACCATTACTAGGGCCCGCTTCATGTTCATCCAGCCCACTGTTGCCGGTCCATGCCCCTTCGTCATCCTCTAATTGTGTCCTGCAGCCACCTCCTGCAGCTCCGGTCAGCTCCCAGACCCGGGTCTTCGCTGAGTGCCATCCATTTACACCCTCTGAAGTGATGCGGTACGATAAATCCCCTTCAATGTGAGTCCCTGTGTTCCGACTGCATTCCAATACTGATGTGATCACAGAAACCCCGACAACAATACATGTATGGTTATTGAGGCTCTAACTAGAGACTATTTAGAGTGAGTAATACCTTCTTTTGGGGCGGAGTAAGTGAAAATGGGCGCAGTGCACACCAGAAAGAGGGTGGAGACTGGCATGCTTGTGTACACCCTGAAGGAGCGCTCTATTTCCATGACCCCGTGCGCGTATGTTATTCATTCTTGAAATCTCAAGAAAACCCGGTGTCTTAATGCTAGTAACAGGGTATTTATACCGACTCGAACTTGCAGAGCGAAGACCGCCGGCGTCACATGAACTCGTGTGTGGAGGACCTGCTCGCTCTTATGCCTCCTAAGTTGCAGTTGGATTGCAACAAGATCGAACTCGTTGTGCAGTTGGCAAGGAACCAGAAGTCCAAGGTTGGAATTTGCAGATACTATCTTGTTGACCACGACAAGCATCTGCTTTTCTGGCTCCATGAGATACCTACAGTAAAACTTTTTTGTGGAGTTCAAGGCGTCGAAAAGCTGAGCCATATCAGTGCGCCCACAGCTGTGGATAATCGTCGTGTTTTGATGGTTTACATTTCCAGAGTATGCTGTTGAACATCAGTACTGGCAAGTCTGTCATTGTATGTATTCAGTTTCTATTTGTGAAATCTTCTCACAGGGTGACAATAGAAATACCAGATTAATGGAAGATTAATCCGGTTTCTTCTTCCTAGGCAACACTGCGAAATGTATCCGAATGAAAATCTAACATGCCCTCAGTTGCTCAAGGAACTCAAAGAAGTCGTTGTGCATGCTAGCGCTGGTGAGAATCCCTTTTTGACTGCATGTGCGAGCCGCTGTAAAGAGTATGCAGAGACCATTACGACGGATGTGTCGCTCTCGCCCTTCGACGGTGACGAGTTATCGAAAATTCTGGACTTGATCGGCCAACTTGAAGGCAAGCGAAAGGTTCCTTCAGAGGCATTGCTGATTCTAGAAACTAGACAAAGTTGGTGGCGCCTATTCTATCTGTGTCATCGGTAAGTATCATCATTTCCATATTGCTCCAGAGGGTGATTGTTCCGCAGCCAGGTTCATGCGGTACTTCAGTAAGTCGCCCATTCCACAATACATCCTCTCTAAGCTTCCTACCAGCCCGAGCTAAATTTTTCAACTTCTGCGGGCTCCCTGCTGCCCGTCTGGATGCGGACCAGACCGTTTACAAAAAGAAGGAGAGGAGCAAGCTAATTTTGGTTCTTTCATGGGCCTTCAACGTTGCATTGTTCGGGGCCCCGCAGTCACACATGCAAGAACTCCGACGAGTATGGGTCGACCGCAGTATCAACTCTCCGCGCTGGAAGAACTTCAACAGCAAGCTAAGCAGTGAATGGTCAGGCATCACAATGTATGTGCGTGCCACGATTCTCGCTGTCCAGTTCTTTTTTTTTTGCTTAATCATGTCAGTCAACTGTGATGGTAGCCGTGGACGTCAGCTTCCTGGCCGTACCTTCCGTCAGTCTCCAGGATTCAGGTTCAGTCCCAATCATTAGCACGTATCTTTCCATTTTTTGCATTGTTGGATCGTTGGTTGTGTCCCTGTTTCCTCACCCGACAGAATCGGCTGTATGGGCAGGAATCTGCTGACACGGCGGTAAGCAGAGAATGTCGCATCGATTGTCGCATATAACTACAACAAAACGTTGCAGGTCCAATTCCTTACGAAGATGACAGGATCTGCATTTGGCACCAAAGCTGTGGCAACTGTGCATGGTCTTCCGTATGCTATGCTGTTGTGGGGGTGAGTACACTGCTGTTGTAAGTCCTTGGCTCACGGATGTTCTGTTCTTCTGCAGCATGCTGTACTTCATGCTTGCGTTCTCTTACCAGGTCTTCACGTCTACGCCCACCTTGACGCTTGCGACCACTGGCTGTGCATGCGGCCTTGTGGCGCTGTTCACGCTATGGCTCATATACGCCGCACGGGATTTCCATGTTTCGACACGGTTTGTTGCGTGGCTGGCTCGCATTCGCGAAGCAAGAAGTGGGACCCGGATACAGCCTTAATAGCTCAGTTAATTTCCAATCTGTGATTTGATGTACTATTTATATGCAGTGGAATATATAGATGCCGGCGTACAGCTACGTGTCCAAGGCACAAAGTTACACATTTGGTTGATTGAATCAGTGAGGGAATCATGTGTTCAGACAGGCTCGGGCTCCACAAGTCAGAATATTACAGTGTCAGTCAGCCCTGGCCTAACATCAATAGCGGCTCAACACCACCGATCTCCCATTCGATATCAAAGTTTGACGGTTATCGGAGTCTTATTGTGGAAATTTTCATTTGAGTGCGTACCATTTTAGTCGACGTGAGACTTACAAGCTTGAGTATCGTAAGGCAGGCACACTATGGATATGGAAGTAGCCTTATGTAGCAGTATGTACCGGGGCTGCCAACAGCTGCCAACTGGTATGTACTTAATTTCGCACAATCTCCAGGTCCCAACTCACCCATATAGTCGCACGTGGTAATTGTATCCGACGATTACCTCGACATCGTTGTATTTCTGTTGAAGAACAATGAGCTTCATAAATCACCCGACCTGTTCGCTCACGACTTTAAAAGTTTAGGGGGAAATCTCTTTATGTGCATGACAAACGTGCGGGATTACGGAAGGCACAGCTGACATGCAGAAGCGTGTGTTTGGAGGTGTTAAGAAGACCCAGGCAGACGGCCACGCAGCAGAATGCAACCTTCTTGCCAGCGGGGTACTTTCAAAGACATTACCATCGGCGGGGCCACAATATTACGTTCCTTCAAACGCGCCCAGATTGTACGTTAGCTATCTGCCAGCTTCGCTCGCAAGACGCTCGCATCGGATAGGTATGCTACGAGCCTGGACACCGCGCGGGCAAACTCGTGGGTAGTCCAATCGAGAGTCTTGATGATCATTGGGCGCGGTTGATTCTCGCAACTAGAAGAGGCTCGCACTAGTGTGGTTAGCTATTAATACCACGGTTACCTTGAGAATCAGATGAGATCGGGATGTTCAGACACAAAAATTGGATGTCAGAGATACGGTCATACTAGATTGTACTCCAGCATTCTAAAGGATGAAAAACAATTGTAGCCGCAGTAAGAATGGTAAAAGAACAATGTTTGTCCTTTTGAAGAATGCACGAGCCTCGTCCAAAGGAAACCGGGATGGCTCGCCACTATTTGAAGCACAATCAGGAAATAGAGTAAGCTCGAGAACTCAATAGAAAGAGTATTAGTTATTCCGCAGAAAAGACGGACCGTGAAAATTTGAAGACTGCTCAGCGAGGCTTGTTTACCTGAAACACAAAAGGGATGATATTCGGAATCCAACAGTTCGGATGAACCGTCCACCTTTGGGATAGTACCACATATTTCTCGATTGTCCAGAAACCATTACGACTGTTCAGCGTTTCTTTGTCTTTCGGTGCTAAAAATAATACTCAGAAACAAAGAACAACAATTTGGCTCACAACTGGTGGCTTGGCTCGGCTGCCACACAGGCCGCGACGGAGGCGTGAAAGTGCTTTTTTTGTTCGCTCTCTGCCAAAAGCCGGCAAACGGTGAAAGGCACAGTGCCATGACTGCCAGCTGGAGCATGTAATTTCGAACGTGGTACAGGCAAGACTTGACATCTACATGAACCTCGATATTAATCGTAACAGAATGGCACATGGGCGGCGCGTGTGCTGGAGCACATAATATGCCTAGCCTGAAGCTTCATAGAGAAGCTATGTACATAAGAGCGTGTAACGGATGCCTCGCACAAGTAATATTGTTAGAGGCAGATCCGATCTGCTCGAGATTGGTGTTGTAATATGTCGTTCTACTGCCTGTTGTCTGGCTCGCTGAATTTTGAATACGGCCACATCGCAGGGGGCATATGAAACATCAATGCATGGACTTAATCAAGTGTTCCTTTGATAAAACGCACTGCTCCTCGATCTTTTGCCCCCTCAGCTCCATCTGGCCACAGGTGGACATTTTTGCTGGATTTGGTAGTCTTCGGAAGACTTCCGTATCGGTGACAAGTTCATCTGGATCAACATTTCCACAGTGAATGATCTAAGCGTATCTTGGGCGCCTGTGTGCAAAATAGACATGCTTCATGCATAAATTTTTATGTTTTGATGCACGTAGGATGGGTTGTTCACCATGGAGTGTAGTGTGCGAGGAATGTGGAGTTGAAAGAACAGGAACAGCTACAAGTATTTCCGCTAAGATGGAACGGAGGCTTTCTACCAAACTCCGCGAATATAAAGCCATGTTCCCACGCCGAAGCAACAAGGCAACACGATAACTCAGTGCACAATTTCAATGCCCGCTCCCACACATTGGAATTCAGGACCTTCGGAAGTCTGCAGCTTTCACTCACAATAACTCCTCCTACTCCTCGACGATAACAATTATTATCACTCGTCTGCTAGTTGATGCAGACTGTTTCTCCTCCGAATTCTTCGCGGGGATCGCCTTCGCGTCGCGGTCGCTCCCCGCGAACGCCTGCGCAAAGCAGCGCCCCACGCTCCTCAGACGCCTTGCCGACCGAATTTTCGAATAAACAGCCTGCTACATTCACTTCTTGTCTGTCAATTCCTGTAGAAGGTGCAGTCCCTATAGCCACACAGGACGAAATTCTTTCTCCTTCCCAGCGCGGAGTGTCACAGCAGAGCGCATCCAGTAGCACCAAACGCGCCCCACGTAAATCAAAGACACATGCTCTGGCCGCTCTGCAGAACCACGTGACATCACTCGATAATGATGATGTGACACAGCAGGAGTCGACCGACAATTTTTCTGGAGATGGCACTCCCATCTCTGTCTCACCCACGTTAGACTTATCCACAGTCAAAACATCGAGTCCCCGAGTGCAGCCCATGCGCTCTAAACCCCGTCCGTTT
Source organism: Suillus lakei (assembly GCA_016628065.1). Taxonomy (NCBI): domain Eukaryota; kingdom Fungi; phylum Basidiomycota; class Agaricomycetes; order Boletales; family Suillaceae; genus Suillus; species Suillus lakei. The sequence goes on along the minus strand of JABBWA010000062.1, from coordinate 62,855 downwards.
GGATTAGAAGACTGCCCAGTTTTTTACCCGACTTCAGATGAGTTCAAAGACCCTATGGCTTACATCCGCTCCATCTCAGAAAAGGCGAGAAATTATGGCATCTGCAAGATTCTTCCTCCCGTTGGTTGGAAAATGCCCTGTGTTACCGATAGCGAGGTTTGTATATTTTTTCTCCGTGATATAGTAATTTTCTTTACGAGGGTGGCTCTAATAAATCATGTATCAGACATTTCGTTTCAAGACTCGGCTGCAACGCCTTAACTCTATCGAGGCCTCATCTCGTGCGAAGGTCAATTTTTTGGAGCAACTCTACCGTTTCCATAAACAACAAGGCAACCCTCGTGTATCCGTGCCCACCATCAACCACAAGCCCCTAGACCTGTGGCTACTCCGCAAAGAGGTCCAGAAACTCGGTGGCTACGAGGCAGTGCGTGATCCTCCATTTTAGCGTAGCTAGTGCCTGAATAGTCTCATAGGTGACTAAAAACAAGAAATGGGGGGACCTCGGGGCGCTCCTCGGTTACCGTGGCATCCCTGGACTATCGACGCAGATCAAGAACTCTTATACACGAGTTATCTTGCCTTATGAGCATTTCTGCGACTGTGTTCGGAATTCACCAACCCTTTCCACATCTCCGACTGCAGCGCGCGATCCGCAGCTGAAGACCCATATGAACATCCAGACCGCCACACATCCTTTGACATCTTCTCGCGAGCGTGGTTCCCCACCATCCAGCCCGCTTACTTCTACATCTAGCCCATTATCGGAGCCCCCTGATGACGGTGATTATAAGGAACGTAGCGGGCCTCGACCTGAGAGCACCGCTGTGAAGCGCGGAGCAAGAGTAGCATCTCAAGAAATGACTCGTAAGCCAGACAATGCACCCGGTTAGTCAATATCTAACCGTGAATACCGCACAGCCACGCGGAAATCTCTGGAGGTTCTCAGTCGGTTATCTCCGGCGTCAGTTTCACCTCAGCCCGACGACGAGTACAAGCGCACCTTAGAAGTACGTATCACTGCACCCCTCCCATTCTATGGACTCACTCTTTTCCAGCTTTCCTGCGAAATTTGCCAGAAGAAGAATCAGGACGAAAAGATGTTGCTATGTGATGGGTGTGATTGTGGTATGTTTACTTTATAGCCTCAAAATGTGCGCGCGTTTGACTTTGTTACCACAGGATTTCACATCTTTTGTCTTGACCCCCCTTTGGCCACTATTCCAAAAGGGCAGTGGTTTTGTCACATCTGTCTTTTTGGTACTGGTGGCGATTTCGGCTTTGATGAGGGCGAGGAACACAGTCTCTCGAGTTTCCAGGCGCGCGATCTTGAGTTCCGTAGAAGGTGGTGGACCTCTCATCCTCCACCGTCTCCATCGGCCACGGATCTCCATGACCCTACGGTGAATTACGTTGGAAGCACGCTGGTATCTGAGTATGATGTGGAGAATGAATTTTGGCGTCTTGTACAGTCGCCGAATGAAACTGTGGAAATTGAATATGGTGCTGATGTGCATTCGACTACGCACGGCAGGTAGGAGGATTTTCTGGATTTTTTCACCGTTCAAATGAATGTTGACATATTTTATTTCCTCGTCCAGTGCTATGCCCACCCTAGAGACCCATCCACTGGAGCCTGCCTCGAAGGACCCGTGGAATCTGAACAACATGCCTATTCTTCCAGATTCCCTTCTCAGATACATCAAGTCTGATATTTCTGGTATGACCGTCCCTTGGACATACGTTGGCATGGTCTTCTCGACCTTTTGTTGGCATAACGAGGTGAGTCTATTGCCATCTGTTTCACTCACAAGCACTGATGCAACTACGTCAGGATCATTATACATACAGCATTAACTTCAGTACGTAGTGTCTCATTCCAGCAGGTTATTTTTTCTGATCGTTCCCACTAGTGCATTGGGGTGAAACAAAGACCTGGTATGGTATCCCAGGAGAAGACGCAGAAAAGTTTGAGGCCGCCATCAAGAGCGAGGCGCCTGACCTATTTGAAGCGCAGTCCGATCTCCTATTCCAGCTCGTAACTTTGATGAACCCGAAACGTCTCACTGATGCCGGAGTCCGCGTGTATGCGTGCAATCAACGGGCAGGCGAGTTTGTCATCACGTTCCCGAAAGCATACCATGCTGGCTTCAACCACGGGGTGCGTTTTGCACGTTTTTGATCGATCACATTTTGACAATAAGTTTCATGGCAGTTCAATTTCAATGAGGCCGTCAATTTCGCGCTCCCAGACTGGTTGCCTTTTGGTCGTGACTGTGTTCAACGTTACCGTGAACACAAGAAGCTGCCAGTCTTTTCCCATGATGAGCTTCTCGTAACGATTACGCAACAGTCTCAATCTATTAAAACTGCTTTATGGTAAGCATTGAAATAATTAATAAATTATTTTGTGGAGCTCACCGCATTTTCCGAAGGCTGGAGTCGAGTCTCAAGGAAATGACTGAGCGGGAGCTCGCAGCTCGTCAGTTGGCTCGTGACCGTGGCGTTTGCGAGCGTCTTGAGGAAGAGGATCGCCCCGAAGATCAATACCAATGCACAATCTGCAAAGCCTTCTGCTACCTCTCGCAGATCATCTGTCATTGCAAGAGCGAGATCGCCTGCGTTGATCACATGGATCAATTATGCGACCATTCACCAGAAGAATTGACGCTCAGAAAACGGCTTTCTGACGCCGACCTCCGCGAGACTCTTGGAAAAGTCGTTGAGCGCGCAGCCGTTCCTGGCAAGTGGCGGGCAAAATTCAACAAGGTGCTTATGGACAGCGACCTTCCGTCGTTACGCTCTCTTCGCGCACTTCTTGCTGAAGGCGAACGGATTAATCATCACCTCCCTGAACTCACCGCCCTCCGTAAATGCGTCAACCGTGGCAATGAGTGGTTGGAGGCTGCCAATGCGTTCATTAGCCGCAAGCAAGGTCGCAAACTCACTCGCCGTTCACGTGGCCGCCCGTCTTTGCACGACGCGAATAACTTAGCGTTTGATGACCGTGACCCGGGAGAAAGGCCTGACCGTGGACTGAACGACCTATATGCTCTCCTGATGGAGGTGCAAAATCTCGGGTTTGAAGCCTCGGAGATAGGAAGTCTCCGTACATTGGCTGAACAAGCGGAAGACATTCGATGCAAAGCCTCAGCGTTGCTCAATTCTGCCGATTTGGTGACCAGTCGGGACACCTTCATAGCCGATTGCGAGCGGCTGCTCCTTGGCGCGTCGTCCATCAACGTCCACCTTGATGAAATACTCGAAGTAGAGAAGCTTGTGTCTCGGGAGCAACTCATTAGAGAGCTGGAAGAAAAGGCGGAGGATACGTCAGCTACACTGGAAGACATTCGTGGACTTTTGACTCGCGCTCGCGCTTGCAGCGTTCCTCTCGAAAACCAGTTTATCCGAACCCTGGAGTCTCGTCAACGAGCCGGGGACGACTGGGAAGAGCGGGCGAGGCAAGTATTGGACCAGCCACACAAGACCATCGAGGAGCTGGACGAATTCTTTGAGATAGACTCTACCATTCCTATTGATGTCACCATCTACGACCGGCTGATGTCCGCGCGCAGCAAAGCGAAGGATTTTGAGAAGCAGGCGAAGGCTTGGATGTCCCCTGACGGTCAAGGACTCAAGCCCAGGATTTCGGAAGTTATGCGTTTCGTCGCTCGTGCTGAAAAAGATTTCAGCATTCCTGCTATTAGAGATCTGAAGCAGACTGCCGAGTTTGCTTTGGATCTCGAGAATCGATGTGAATCAATCCTTCAACATCGTTACCAGCATCGAGAAGATACAGACGTCTTTGCGATGATGCGGAAGTGGAGATCCTACGCCCGAGAGCATCTCACCATGTTCTCGTTACCCGTCTTCGAGAAGTTGGAGGATCAGCTCACTCGCCATCAAGAATGGTTGGAAGATCTGCCGTGGTATTGTCCGCAGCACGAATGCGCTCATGGTCGGGAGATCCTGAATGATGTTGAGGAGTCAACGAGGCAGGAGGATGACCATCCCCCCAACGACGAGTACTTCACTTGCATCTGCACCACTCCCGTTCGCCCCCCTCCACCTGGGACTCACTCCGACGCAGTCCAGTGTGACCATTGCTTCGCAAGATTCCATGGCGTCTGCGCAGCTAACGGTGGTTCATGCCCTTTCTGTGATCATCATCACTGGAATGGTGCCATCCATAAGGAACGTAGTTGGCACTTCTGTTTCCTGCCGACCATCCTTCTTAAAGCACCTCCAATAACCAAAAACTATTCGGAAGCCTGGAAGGAGCTGGAGATCATCGTCCGTCGGATAGATCGTTTGTTAAATGTCATCGGCCAGTTCTTGACGTACGCCTCGCTGCCCGGCAACAAACGGGCCGAATACATTCCTCAAGTACGTCACTACATGCGCAAATTGTACAAGATCCAGTTTGCTGTGTCTCCAAGCCGCGAAGTCTCATACGGTCTCGACCTGGCTGGTCTGCATCGCATCCTCGCTGGTCAACCTCCAGCTGTTCGGGTCAAGAAGAGGCGAAGACCAAAGTTCACTTTTGGCCAGGATGTCGACAAGGATTGGCTGGATGGTACGCGCTGCATATGCCGCGGTCGCACACCATACCTCCTCAATTATCCAACTGTTGAATGCGAAGCTTGCAGAAGACATTACCACTCTGGCTGCGTCTTCTTCCCTATAGAGGCCAACTCCAGCGGCAACAATCGATTTATGTGCCCGCTGTGCTGTTTGCGCAGGAGCCGACCATACATCTACTCGGAAGTCCGCGTCAAGCACGTTGGTCAGTAAAATCTGTTTAACGTATTACCCACACTAACAGATGAGCAGATAACCAAGATCCAGACACATATGTCAATACGAGTGCAATGCTGGACACCTTCAGCAAAGAAGTTGTTTACACCAAGATGTTACCCCCATACACGCAGACACTATTCGTGGAACTGATACGGTTTTCGCCGGGTCAGCCTGATCTCATTAACGGCAATGCAACGACTTCCCGGAGCGTTACAACACATACAATGCCTCATATTGCTGAACCTGGCCCTTCTACGCACCACCGACATTCGCATGTTCACAGCGCCCCCATGCCACTTCCCACACCACCAACACCTGTCTATGAGCTTGCAAGGCAGCCGTCAGCGAACGGACATCATGTCCCACCTCCCCCGCCTTGGCAATCCCGCCCACAGTCACCACACTTGAACAAGAAGCGTAAGTATGTGGATGACACTCCGCAGGACAACCCGGAGCCGAGATCGCCCAAGCAACGGCGCCTTCCTCAAACCCCTGTTCTCCCGCCTGCCAGCGCAGTAGCTCGTACGATGCAGCAGGCGCTTTCGCCTTCGCTGGCCATGATTGTATCACCAGTTGACACCGACCCTTCCCCTCGGCGACCGCCTTCGATCCCTCCCCCTTATGCTAGACCACCATCATCCCCGTCTCTTAACTCAATGAATGGAGAATGCTCTTCTGTAAAGTCAGTAAAGTTGTTGATTGGAAACCATAAGTAGACCTCTATGCATCATTTGCGAATTTTGGTTTGGTTCTGATAGGTCTATGTACTTGTTATTTGTTGACCGTAGTTGCAATTGTCCCCACTACCCTAGCATGCTTTCTATGGAGTGTTGATGTACGTGAATATTAGATATATGAATGGGAAAAGAAGCTATATTGCGAATGGGAAATTGAGGGCGATCCTTGAATTCTCCCGCGAACTCGAAGGAAGTCTAGGCGCAAATCACGATGACGAGATCGGGAATAAAGAGATTACAAATGATGATAGTAAACCAGAAAGGCGAAAGCCCAGACACCGAGACAGAATTAAAACATAACGATCAACCCCCAATGCGTTCATCGTTTAACCATGAGTTTATATGTGGTGTACCCGCCAATGATGCCAAAGGCTGCAAGCGCGGAAAGGATCCCAGCAAACCAGTGGTAGCTAACCTGAAAAACAGAATAAATAGTGGCGGTGCGTAAATGGTAGCCCACATACCTGATCATCCTGGCCTGGAACGTGTACGTTCATACCCCATATACCTGGATGGGTTGTGAGGGAACAAATTATCGACGGTGAAGAGAAGGCACTGACCCGTTACCAGGTTCATGGGGATGAGAACCGTACCCAACGCCGTCAACTTCGAAAGGACATCGTTGATCTGGTTGTTGGCATCTGTCATCTCGATGGAAATCTGTGCCAAGTAGTTGGAGTGCGACCGGGATAGAATTTTTTCGTAGTGATTCAGATTTTGCGTCATGGTTATCAAGTGGTCCTAACAATTCAGTGGCATCAATACATCGTAGATTGGGCGTCAGCAGCAACTAACCTGAATGTCGGAAAGATATAGACCCTTTTATGGAGAATGAGTCGTGGCGCGGATGATCAGGACCGAATAACTCACGATGTCTGACGTTGGTGCCACCCTCCAGTTCTCGTTGCATCTCTTCGCGAGCCCCTTGACTACATCCGCCTTATTACCCATCAAGCGCAGCAGTCCCATGACCTTCTTGCGACATGTTCCGATTCTTCTCAACATGTCACTTTGCTCCGCCTCCTTCAGAATAAGGACGAGCTCGTCAATAGAGTCGACTTCGTATTCAATGGACTGGATTAAAGGTCCGAAGGCGTCGGTGATATCATCGATCAACGCATACGAGATCCAGTCTGATGTAACATTAATGTAATCTTTGAGTTGCTTTATTCTTCGGCGGACATTTTGCGGATGTGGAGTGGGGCGGAAGTGGAACTAGAGGGATTGTGATAAAAACATTATGGGAAAACAAATGGAGCGCTTACAGATAAAGTTCCCTCTCTAAATACAATAATGTACATGTTTAGGGGCTCCAGGTGCGTAGGACTGTAAGGATCCTGATCGAAGCTCCGGAAACAGACAAGGTAGTAGTTCCGGAACAATTCAATCTTTTCACGAGCTTCCTCCATTTGGATGTCTTCAACGGTCAAAGGGTGGATAGAGAAAACCTAAGACAAGGTATGAGTTCAGAGAACCAATTGTTTGCATAGGCAGTACCTTGCTCAGAACCTTCATTTCTTCATCTGTCGGGCTTAGGACATCTAGCCACCACGTATTCCCCTCGAGCTCGCCACTGCCCCCGAGGCTGTTTGGTGGGCCTAGATTACTAGCACCACCCTTCTCCAGACGACCATGATAGCCCCCGATTTGGTAGCTACCGTTGTGGCTAGGAGTTACAAAATCCGGCGGGCGCATGTTCGTATCTTGGACAGAAGCTGCCCCCTGCTGTGGAGGCACGGGAACAGGGGCGGAACCACCCTTCGGGTCTCGCGGGCGGTCGGGAGGAACCAGCCCAGTAAACAAATCTTCGAAGGACTGCCCGTCCGCGGGAAGTTCGCTGAGGCTTCGTGCGTGAATGGTTGCAGACAACGCATTGGAGTAAAACGAGAATCGGTATGGTCTGTCATGACCGGGTGTTATGATCCCACCCATCCCTGTAGCGCTGTACTGGTCTGTTGCCACGTTTTCTGAGGATGGGATGGCGCTTAGGTTCCCATGTCCTATGAGCCGGCTTGGAAAAGTGAAGTTTGGGTCTCCGCCATGGTTCTCAAATAGGGCCATCTTGCCCCGGATGCCTTTCCGGCTTTGCCTAGGGACAGGACTGCTCTGGCTGAGCTTGCGTTGTCGAATATTACCGCGATAAGGGGAGTCGAATGTAGTGTCAAATGGAGGAGCTCCTCCAGGTGGAGATGGGGCCAATTCTGGACCGCCACTCTGTACAAAGTTTGGATGGCGCAACCGAAATCCCGGGCCATGGGTATCTGTAAGTGACGATATGCCTAGCTCAGTTTTTTCTTGAGCTGCAAAAGACTCCAGATGACTGAAGGCGAAGGCGGAGCGGGATATATTCGCTTGATACACGGGAAGGCCCGGCATAGAAGCGAGAGCTTCGCCGCGAATCGGTCGATACTCACTTCCCATAGTCGTCAGAAGCGCAGGGTCATGGGTTTGGTCAAGGTGCTGCATCCGCAGGTCAATAGGAGTTAGGGATCGTGGCGAGTGCAGCCCGTCAGAACCGCAATTCACACCATCATGATCCAGGTGACTGATTCTGTCCCCACGAGCAATATCAATGTCATGTTCCTCGATGGCCGAGAAGTGGGAGAATGGGGGCCCTGTCTCAGGGTGAGGAGCTGATTCGTATGGTGATGATAATGGAGGCGTCGTTGTGGTCTCTCTCCGGGCCCTGGACAAATGTAGAGCCATGTCAACATCCAGCGTTCTCTGCCTCTCCCTCACTTCTGGGTCATTCGGATCGTAAGAACGGATAAGCGTCGGCGAGATGTGCGGTCGGGAACCAGGCTCCACCACGTCAGTTTGACATAATAAGCTTTCTCTATTGTCCCTTCGTCGAACGGGAGAAGCGCCTCTGATTGAAGCAGGCGAGCTCGAAAGCACGGGTGCATCATGGGAATTCGGAGAAGTCATGGCGTCAATCTACGAGTGTGGTCAGCGAACCACGCAAATTTGTAGAGCTGCAAGAGCTGAAAACCGCACCAAATTCGACCGTTGAGAGAAATTTAGTCGGATAGCTTACAGAACTGATAAGCTATCTTAAGTTGCTCGACACATCAGGCTTGAAAGACAAACTAGTTTCCACTCTAGTAACTCATTTCGAAGGTGAGCGGATTTCACGTGACGCTGTTTGGCAAGAGCTTCTGATCTTAACATGGCCAAATAGAGTACCAACTATGCTAAGTACCTGTTTCTTCCTAGAATCATATCTAGTCTTTGATAGAGAATGATTAACAAGCGCGCGCCCGCGGAGAGGACGAGAGATGAGGCCATCAACTCGGTACATGCAACTTTAAGGAGATACGATTAGGGAAAGCTTTATGCCAATTGAATGAGCAAGCAATAGCTAAAAGCCCGCCGTGTTGTTGATGCCGTAATTGATGTTTTAAGGTTTCGGAACAGGAAGATTGAAGCAACCAATCAGGTATCATTGAAGACGTTGTCATTCCTGGTTGTGTTGGGCCATATTGCTCCACGAAACAACTTCTGAGAAGGGACACTACCACTGGAGAAATTCAGACGATTACCCAATTGAGAGGACTGGAAACTCTTGGTAACTTGATCCGAGGCCTGAGAGTGTGGGGAAGCCGGATTCCAATAATTGAGGAGATCAGGAGGCCAGCTGCAGGCGAAAATGAAATTGCGTATGACAAAAAGAACAGGTGGCAAAAGGTTAACGTAAGATTAAGATATAGGATTTAGTCGGAATAAAAAGTAACCCCTGGCGGGACTCGAACCCGCAACCTCCAGATGCGCTTCAATAGTAGAAGTCTGACGTCATAACCATTAGACAACAAGGGCTTGTGTGGCAAATGCCAAAGGACGTCTAAGATCCTCAGCTTTATGTTGAGGAGTAGGATGCTCAAATGCTTACTGCTCCGTCACTAGCTAGAGTCACACATTCCCGACAAAGACTCTTGCACTGGTTCTGAATGACAGTCAGATAGTAATAGCGTCACTTGAAGTGTGCTACCAATACTTTCTGAAGACCTTCACGAAGAATATTTCAAATTCCAGAAGACCTGGCTGATTCAGAGGAGGATGGCCAAAAAGGCATGTGTTGGTAAATACCATATATATAGTTGGGAATTTGTATTGCTCGGTCCATTTGGACTAGTTGAGCAATAGTAGCGTTGCACGTCAACGGGAAGTATGTCAGATAGAAGAATCAACATTTAATTACTCACACCCATGAGGATAACTACAATGCATTTGCGAAACGGTTGCTTCCGCGGTTCTTCGGCCACGTCAACGTTCTGTCAGACTCATGCGGCAAGAGCCAGGAGTGTTTAAACCACCACACAAGCAGCACAGTAACGTAGTGAGTGCCACGTAGCACAGTGCTACGTAGTCCGTGGAGAGGCGTGGGGTCAATCTAATTATCTCGTCATCAAAGGAAAGTTCCCCGGATTCCTGCACGAAGGTAAAATTTAGATCACAACCCCCAGTGTTGTACCAAACCCAAACCCGGCACCCAGTCTGCCTCATGCTTATAATGATGCCATGCTGCTGCGTATAAATTGGATCAACAAATTTCCCCTTTCCCTCACACACCTTCCTCAAACACTCAGCGTGCTCCATACCTTTGTCCCCTACACACAAACGTTCATCATGGAAAGTCGGTCTGCCTATAACGTATGATCATCTTCTTTGTTGATTTCGATTGCGAAAATTGAACAGGTGATCATCAGGTGTCTCGTCATAAAGTGTACACTCCATCATATGTATATGATGGCACCTCGCAGCTGTCGTCCGTCTCATCAGATACTTTCGGAACTTCAGACGAACGAGCTGGATGTTGGTCGTGGTGGTGCAGCCTTTGGTGCTGCTTCAAGTGCTGGTGATATTCTGGTCAGTAGCCTAATTTAATACTTTTTTGCACTGAACTGATCATACCATGTTCTGGTAGGCGGAGATATACCCTCTCATATTTAATTTAAAGCGGCTTGCTCCCAGCAGGGATCTGGAGGGCATAGATGACCAACACACTATGGAGCATTTGCATTTCATTCCCGTAGCCATACCTTGAAAGGAGGCGTTCCTTCATTTTCAAGAGTCGTTTTGCACCAATAGTAGTAGAGTAAAGACCTATATATAGAGTCAGCCAGTAGTGAAGCACGTACCATCATTTTGTACGTTCATACCAACCAAGGTCCTTCCGCCCGCCCAACCCATTTGCAAACCTTATCGTGGATTAGCCGTCTACGACTACTTCCGTTGTTCGGCAGTTAATTTTCTATGTAAGCAAGTCATTGATTAAGAACGCATGCTGCAAAAGGGTGTTGAGCATGCGTTCTGAGGAAATTCCCAAAGTCTGGTCGTGCCCCGAATTCTGCCGAAAAGGTTCGGATATGAAAACAAAATTCATGAGCTACAAATACAATGCGGATGGTTCTACCACTTATCACTGGTGCATTAGGGTCCATCTCTTGCTAATACTGCTATCTCTACTTGTGTCCTCAAACCCCTCCAACGTGTCCTCGCCCCTATCTGCTGAGATTCCGTAATGGGTAGTTCCGTCAGCACCTTCGCAATGAAGTTCGCGTCCGTCAGAGGGGTCAAATCATTGCGACTGGGAAGTCGCTGCGGTTGATGTTTATGAGTGAACATGAAAGGAAGTACTAGACGCACCCTCTTAACGCCATCATATGGTGCCTCCCAACCACTCAATTGACGTACGACTAACGAAGGGCTTGAGGTGAAAGAATGAAATATCCTCGTGTCATGTGTGCGGAAGAGCACATGATCCACACGAAGCGTGAATCGCGACAAGATGAATATACATGTGGGCATGACCCGCTTCAAGCAGGGCTAGTCAGACAACAGAAAATCATAAGATTGCAGCACGAACTATTCGCACGAGAAGGTTGGATGAACCATTATCGTGTAGTTCATCCTCGAACAGAGGAATTTCCGCGTAGAATAATATTGGATCTGGTCGCGTGAGCTCAGAGAGCGGAATAGAATGAGATGGATTGTCCTGATCGGCATCTATCCATTGTAATGGATGACTCGGCGATTCGACGCCTGGTGCAGAATCAGACTGATGTCCAGGATAAGTCATAGGTGTAAGTCCAGTCATAATGCTTGGCTGCGACTGTAACTGGCAACGGAAGGTTCGTCCCGGGGTCTGTGCTGGTGGGTACGCTCAGAATCACATTCATACATATGCAGCATGAATTCCTCACCGGCTTTTAAGCCAGGCATCTGCATATCCAACCTTGACTCCACCATCGCCCTCCCCAAGCTCACCCTTTTTCACACATTTCAGGGCATTATGAGTGTCAAACATCATCTTCCACCCGGATGGCCGATGTTCGAGAGATAGATAGTTACTTCCAAACGTCATCTCAGGCAACGGGAATCCCAATGAAGCTTGCAATGCGTCGCACTCTGACGCGTTAGATATCGGGTTGGTGGACGCGATTATCACCCAATCATTGATTTCGATTGTGCGTGAATTGGGAGTCTCTGATAGCTTGTGTTGCGGTACCGCAATAGCTGAAGACATGGCTTCACCAAGGAAGTAGCTCTCTGATACGATCTCCTGTGAAGAAGCCGTTGTCGCTGTCGTGACCGTCGTCGTAGAAGATGATCAGCTTGAAGTTATTGATCGGAGTTTCAAAAGTATAAGGGTAGTAGTCTCAAATACTCGAACTCGCCTAGAACTTAGAAGTACAACAGAGATCATGGAGGGATCTCGTCCAGCGACACCAGATGCACCTCCAGAAAACCTATGGTCCTCAATATTGGACTCAGTTTCTTCTTCACGATCGATCCCTTCAAAGCAAGTTCTGCTTCTAGGTCCTTCGTCGTCTGGCAAGTCCGTGCTTGCCTCGGCCTTGCTACAAAAACCAGTTTCTGAAGAGAGCAAAGACGAGACACGGTCAGATTTCGCTCTTGGATATGATTGGGCCGATATAAGGGACGACGGCGACGAGGGTGTGCTTCCCATTTTCTGTATATGAAGCGTGCTAATGCCGCGACTAGACACTTTGGCACGTCTATCGGTGTACACAGTACCTTCAGATGCGATAGCTTACACTTCTTTGATGCCACACTTCCTGCCTCCTCGGGTATCGCTGCCTCATACCCTTGTAATGATTGTTTTGGATTGGACGCGCCCTTGGACATTTGTAGACAATCTTCAGACGTGGCTCAGGTGGGTAGAGATATGGGCGAAGGGTGATGGATCTCGGGATCTCGAGATCGTTCGGGAAGAGAATCACGAAAGACGTATGATCATTTGATTGAGACATTCCAATAGCTGACATTACTCTGCAGTGCAGCATCATTTACAGCATTACACTGAACCCTCCGTCGATGCAGTCCCTGCCACCTCTAATATTTCCTCAAATACAGTCCTACCGCTCGGTCCTGGCACTCTAACCCACAACTCTGCCGGTGTACCGATTATTGTTGTCTGCACCAAATCAGACCTGATAGACGAGGGAAATGATCTCGTAGGCCCCAGCAATTCCGGCATGGGCGGCATGGTAAAAGGTAAAGGTGGAGAGTGGGAGGAACGCACGGATGGCGTGATGCAAGTTCTCCGAACGATTTGTTTAAAATGTAAGTTTTTCTGCAAACCATAGTGGGCACCTCATCACGCTGCTTTAGATGGAGCATCGTTATTTTATACTACACAGCAACCTAGCATATTACAGGTGCTGAGGCAATATGCCCTGCACCTCCTATTTATCCCACCGGCACCATCTCTCATGGCACCGGGATCTGAGGCTCCGACTCCTCTACGCAATCCATTTGTCTTTCATTATAAGCCAAATACCCTAGACCGCGATCGCATCGTTGTTCCTGCTGGTTGGGATAGTTGGGGCAAGATTGGAGTCCTTCGAGAAGGGTTTGAGGCGAAGGTTTGGGGCGAAGCTTGGGAAGCAGACCTTGATGCCGACGTATCGGAGTCCGAGGATCACTCAGGTGCAAAAAAATTGTATAAGATGCTAGTGCCGGATCAAGGCGCAAAGGTGAATATGTTATTCTGGTGATCTGGCACACGACCTCATTCCTTTCGTGTAGCCACCCCCTTTACCTCCGTTTAACGCCCCCATGGCGGAACAGGCGTTCCTCGCGAAGCATTATGACGAAAACGCCAAAAAGCCAGACCGAGATCCCCGTGGCGCTTTCCGAAATCCCACGGATACGGCCGCAGCCGGTATTGTTGGGCCACTGGGGAGCAGTAGTTTCAATCTTCCAAACGTTGAGCGCGCCCTCAGCGAGATGGAGGCCGGAATGGGAATGGCTAGCTCACTCAACGCCAGTACGACTGCTGATGGGGCGCGCAGACTGTCACAAAGAGGTGCAACAGGTGCAAGCGGCGCGACCACCCATGTTGGACGACCACCAAGCTCACCGACCATCGGAACCTCGCCTGGTCCTCCTGGAGGACAAACTCAACATGAAGTTTTGCAAAACTTCTTCCAAAGTTTGCTCAGCTCACGGGATCGTGGTGGCGCCACTGCAACAGCTAGGAGCACGGGCCCAAGAACTAACGACAATACTAGTGGTACAGACGATACGAGCTGATTGCAATCTTATGATGTACTTTAGACTAATACTGGATTGTTGTATCATATCATTTTTTGGCGCAGGGACAGTGTTATTGTTGTGTGTTTTTGGAGAATAAACAATGACCAAACAAAAGCGACCGTCACCTTAAGACCCGACCTCCATCAACGGGCAGCCGAAATTTGCCACAGCAAAGTTCGGTTTTAACCTAGTTTTGTTTTGCTAACTTGTCGGCCTCGTTGTAACCGCGTTTCCCCTAACACCACAATATGGGCAGATGGTGCGTTCATCTAATCAATTTGAGTCTATCTAATCACGCATGTCGCGGCGTGTAGGACAGCCGAATATTATGACGAAGTGTTCAGTGCGAAAATGAGGAGCTTGGTGTATGGGTGTCCTCTTACTACGTAACTTCTCGCTAAGGAGACCTCTGCTTTGCTGCAGCTCCGGAGCAATCAAGCGCCATAGGCTTGAGAAAATTGAACCCGCGATAAGCTATGAGCATTTTGTAGAGGACTTAGACGGTGGTGACTCGTTTACCGCTTCGTTGATTGAGATTCTGGTCAAGGTGCGCTTCCTTATACACACCTTTTGTCGGCTTCTCACTTTCGCTACAGGAAGTAGCAGACCGACACCATCGTCAAAATACCACAGACCGTGGTCTTATTGGAGATCGCACCGCCAGAGCGCTGAAGAGGTTATCTAACCCAACCACTACCTACAGGGAACGCTATAACACTTGGCGCGGGACAGGTGGTCGAAGAGCAGTGGACCTTTCGGACTACTTGTCGCGACCTCCGGATGAACTCGAGATGGACGACGAGGCTGATGAGCTCGAGTCACTAGAGCAGTATGGCCTCGTGCCACTCGAGGGTACACGCATGAATACTGAGTTGTATGACGCATACCGGCATCCTTCACGGCCGAATCCTTCAACAACAGCCTACCATGCGTTCTCTCCTGCTTTCTACACCGTACCTGCACCGCCTCCAGTTCCTGCGCCGGACTCCCCAAGCGATAGGGTGCTTCCCCCTCTACTTGATTCACCCCCTGCTCCACGGCTCGGTGGCTTGACACTTCCATCAGCGAGTGGCCTGCTCCACACCTCACTAAGTCGACAACCCTCCATTCGCCGTCCTGTCAGAAGCAGAACGGCAGATTTCAGTGACTTCAGCGCACGGCGTCGAAATTCTTCGCGACAGCTAGCTGATGAAGAGGGCCCATCGAGACTCGATTCATCTAGCACATTCCCTGGGCCACACGTCAGTGTACCTAGGGAGGATTCCGATACCCCTTCATCTGGACCGCCAGGCCAGGCCCGGCGGTTTTTCCCTTTCCGCTCACGACGCTTCGAAGTCATTCCCACACCTCGACCTGCACCTAGTACGGGTGAAGACTGGCTCTTCCCACCAGCCCCGTGGTCATCAACCCCATCAGACCGTATTGCACCCTCGGCACCCGATAGCCAAGTTGGTGAAGAGCGCTCCCAGGCACCTCGGCTCCGGCGAGGCGGCCTTAGAGCACCGGAATCTATGCTCTCACGGCACGTTTCACCTGCCACCAACGCAGAGCTGGCACTGAGGGTATCAGAGGAGATGGCTGCTATTGAGAGTGCAGAATCTGAACGTCCAGAGCAGACGCGATCTGTATCGGAAGAGATATTACAATCTATTGGTGGACCATAGACTCGTAGAGTTATGATTTATGCCTGTCAGCAGGATATTTGTATTATTTTTTACTTTTACGCCTACACCTTGCATCGTAGCACATGCTAGCAAAACAGAACCTCATTTAGACGCATAATACTGGATTCATTGAATCATCAATTAGCCACGTCTATAGTGTGCACAGGTCTTACTTAGATCTGCATGCATCGCATTCGAACGTTAGTCATGTGAATCGGGATTGCAGCCAAACAAGATCCATTCCAAACATCCATGATCAAGAGACGCAACAGACCACAGCCGCGGGTACGAGAATCTTCGCCAGACACAGAGCAACCCTCAGAGCTTAGAGGAAGACGAGGAGGAAGACAAATCACTACCGTATGTTATGACCCAAGAGCCAGTCCAACGCAGAGAATTAAAACATAGATAGCATCTCGGAGCTCATCGAGCTCAGGAAGCTCAAGAAGTCCAGGCAAGGAATTGATGTTTCAAAGCTATCGAAAGGCGATGCCAAAAAGAGGAAGCGCAAAACTGCAGAGGATGGACAAGAGGTCCAGGGCGGTCTGAGAGCTGGTGCGAGAGTGGATGAGTATGTGAACGTGATACTCCGCTGTTCGTAGTTCCGCTCACTCTGAACAAACAGCGAAGAAGCTAGTACAGATGCAAAAGCCAGACGAGCCGTCCGAACGAGCAACTTTACGCAGCAGACGAATGTTTTAGATGTTGATAAGCACATGTGAGTGTGGTCTCTCTCAACTTCCTAGTCGGGGTTCTGACGTGGGTGTAGGATGGCATACATCGAGGAGAATCTGAAGATTCGCAGCCGCCCATCAGATCCATCTGAGTCTAAGCCTGGCGAAAATGCTCAGGACGAATTTTCTCTTTCCGAGCGGTGGAAAGGAGAGAAGAAAGCTGCGGACGAAGGCAATGTCACTAACAGCATGGCCTATGCTAACTGCCATTCCCGAAGTCGATCTCGGCATGGAGTAGGGTTTCCTCGATTCTAATCAATCTGATTTGGCTGACTCGTGAGGTAGCGCACGATTGAAGAATATTGAAGAAACGGAGAAGGCGAAACGACAAGTTGCTGAAGTCCGCAAAGAACGCAAACGACCTAACGATGAGGAGCATCTCGTCGCAACTCGATGTTCGTTGTTTCTAGCTTGCTGTTCTGAATTCACTATTGATTGACTGCTGCCTTAGTCTATCGGCCACATCTCAAGCAGAAGTCCGACGCAGAAATCATGCGAGATGCCAAACTTGAAGCAATGGGTTTACCACCTCAAGAAGACAGAAGACCTCACGGTGAACGTCCACAAATGGCGACCGACGAAGTGGTAAGGAGGCTTTGGTCCATTGGTTATAATGATTTACTGATGTTTCTCAGGTCATGGAGCGCTTCAAGAAAAGAATGCGCAGGTGAAATACTATCTCTTTCCTGCGAATGATCTTCTGTTTTGTTTCCAGTGTCACCCGGTCGCCTCGAATCGCTCAGTCTCTGGAGTACCTCCTGCTCGCTGTTAGGATTTGCGGACAAATGTACACCTTAAATCCTGTCTATTCCTCTACATGGCCAAGACTAAGTCCTTCAACTTCTCGAAGTTGGGTGTACCGTATCCAGTGACTGCAATGATTATCAGCGTGTAAACATGTACCTTCGTTTGCCGCATTTATGAACTCACCAGGATCCCATCCAACCGTGGCCTACATACAATCATCACATCAGTCATACAGCTAAGGGTCGTGGGACGTGGATATGACATACATTAAAGCCCTCAGTTTGACACCCTGGGTTGCGACCCTCGGTGATATCATTCAATGCTGTGTAGCCAGTGGAATACAAGAAAGGATTCAAGAAGCCAAGAGCAGTCTTTCCGGCACTAAGACGTGCATCGTTCAGCATGGAAACGAATGCAGCGAATGCGGGCGCAGCGCAGGATGTGCCATCCAGTGGTGTCGCCTGGCCTTGGTAAACCACCGAGAAGCTTGCCGCTTGTGATGATACGTCGGGGTATGCCTAAGAAAATATTTTTCACAAGACCTCCCCAAGTTGAAGGGTCAACTTACACGTCCAGTGCTGAAGATGGGGAATCAATTTGAATATAGCGCGTTCGCCAGCTCGTGATGACTTACGAGTTATAGAGACCTTTGTAGGTGCCGGGAGTGAGCATTGCCAAATATGCCGAGACAGCAGCGTCCTGGTACGAAGGACGGCTGAACTGGTATGAACGTATTCTATCGGTCAAGAGTTGTCACGGAGGGCAGAGATCACCCACATAATTGCTAAAACCACCACCAGAAAAGTACGCCGCAGTCTCGGGGATGTTGAGAGTTCCACCGACAGCAGTTACGCTTCAAGTAGTAGTCAGTGTCACGATTTGGCATAGTGCTCATTTAGACGAGTCACTTACTATGGACATGAGGCAGGGAACACAGGCAGGAACATTGGGGTGTAAAGACCGTCATTGGAGTAACACTGGTGCTTGAGAGGCTTGTCGGGATAGGCAATGCCATCACCCACACCGCCGTCGCCAGATGAGAATATCACCGAGACACCACGAGCACCAAGCGCTGCCATGCCACTGCAGACACGGGTCGCGTAAGAGCGTGGGACGGTTTGCTCATCATCACCATAACTTGTGGAGATTGACTGTGGAATTGTATCCTGCGAAAGGACATATTCAAGCCACTGAATATCTAAGTTATCAACATTCAATTACAGCTGCAATCGCTCAAACGCACGTATGAGTAAGGCTCGTTCGTATTACTCTCCTGTCAATAAATCAGAGTCGAAAAGGGGCTCGCCGCCGGTCGAGTAGAATGTTCCGGGCGTGGGCCAAGTGAGTCCAAAGCCAAACTGAGTGTCAAGGTTGGCCTCGAGTCCTGCTGCTGCGTAGCTCTGGTTGTTGTTGCCACCTGTGGAGCACAACAATAAAGCATCACCGACAGTAACTCAATCTCGACATACCATTAATGGACACGGAGCTGTAGTTTGAGCCGTAAGCAGATGGATTCTGAAGTTGGTAGAATTGCTGAAGGTCCACGTTATTGGTAGACTCGTTAAGATAACCAGTGATACCCAGAGCATTGCCGTTCGTGGCAGACGTGTTGTAATCCACCGCGTTATATAACTGTCTCAGGCACGAAACAGGTGATCGTGTCGTTGCAACTCGCATCAACCTGGTTGCCTGCAGGCCCTGTGATCGTTGAACCAGACGGGCTCGAGACCGCAGGCCGCACATGATCAGTCCAGTGCAGCGTGCTCTTGAACGCCTTGAAACGAGCGAACATGGTCGTAGGTTGAATAAGATCGATGTGGTCGTGCAACATCTCAGGGAGACTGTAGCTCATGGTTCGAATGACACTCTCTCCAGTCTGAGCGTGTTTGTAAACATGATAAGCCTAGGCATCTAGCAGTCAATGCGGATCTTTGCAAATAAAATTATCTTGCTCACAGTAGTCAGCATCTTTTCTGCGAGACCGACTGGAACACGAATAGTGACCCAATCGCGTGCAGATGAACGGATGATATCTCCTTCTGCAAGACCGTGTAAGGCAAGCCATTCGCTGACGATATCCAGAGTCTCGGGGTGGGGAGCCATGAGTGATTCGGTCTCCTGCTTCGACAGGTGCGCCCCATAACGTGCGTGGCTTGGGTCGCTTATTTCCAAAAGGTGTTGCTCAAGTTCAGGGAACCTGGGCTGAGGCAGAGCGATCCTGAGCTCGAGCAAGTGGTGCTTGGGCGCGGGAGCATGCTTGTACCACCCATTGGGTGGAGCATGGATACTCTCTTTCACCTTCTGCTGGTAACCCTTGAAGGGTACTGCGCTAGCAAGAGCAGCCGTGAAGATGATACTAAGCAGAGCGAGTCTCATCGTCAGCATGCAACAGTTTGGGAGGGTTCCAACATCCACGAGCTAGTTGACAAACTTTGCATCGTTATTACATCCGAAAATAATAAAGCGAATAACGTTATACAATCTGCTTCTGTTCTGCACGCAAAACTGGTCGTTACGTTACTAGATCTCGTTGACGTTGTAGAAAGGTGTTCTACTTACCATAATTAATTAATGACACGAACGACCAAAGCCAAATGCATCAGGCGTCAAGATGCACGTCGCTGTGGTGATGTGATGAGTATGAGCACGGGCACTGAGAGATACATGCATCTGCAACTTGCATACGTGTGTGTAGAGTATGCGGATAGGTGCACGTATCATCATAATCCTCCACTCACCAGGAATTCCGTACGTCCATACGTACGCACAACGACACAAATTTGAATACGATATATTCCTTCCTTCTGATATGAACCTCTGATGCTGTGGCGCGCTATTCGTGGTAGCCGCAGTCTTGGCCAAAGCCTTCTGGCCACCTCATGACACATCCCTGTGATTCACAACATCAGTGCCAGTCAAAACTAGTTTGGATATTATTCAAGTCTGCTCACGATAACTTGAACTTGGCCGACTCACGATCCGTCTCCACCAGCACACTGAAACCCATCCCTACTAGTAGTCACGTTGGACGACAGTGAATTTTATAAATCCACTGCAACGCATAAACGTGAAATCCTGGGAGGAAAAGGCGTGATGCCTACCGTCCCCACGCACCTTGTTACTTTCATACGCGTGTGGATAGCATGTAACGGAACCAAGACTCGGCCAGGACTAATATCAGCACTGAAAGACAGTAGTAATTGTGGCTTGTCACTGCATCAACAACCATCTCGCCAGTGTCAGCTTGATCGACATCGTGGTAGCGACACAACAAATCAAGTAAGGGTGCCAGTGGAATAACCTTGCGAAGTCACGGTAGTACTGATCGAACTAACCGAGTCCAAAACTTGTCAGCATGACAGACGGTGTTGCTGCAGAAACAAATACGAAGAACTGGAGCAACGGAGGGGCACTGTATGCTGCGCGCCTCCATATTTCGAACAGCTCTTAAAGTGATGTCAGTAGCCACCATGTGAAGCGAGCAAGGATACGAGCCAACTGCAAGTGCTGTATTGTCAGAAAGAGACTCGGAACGTCCGGGATATTGGGGGCAAGTCTGCCACTTTCTGCACATACTCTGGGTGCATGTCTAGGTCCGAGTCTGGGGGCAGCATGAACGCTTCCCGACACTTGCTCCTGCCCTCGCAGTACCAATCATATGTGCCCGCCGCCCTCATACTACCCAATTCACCCGTCCTCGAAGTTCGCTGTGTAGTACGGGAACCTCGGGAGGAATTTAAGGCATTTTCGTTACGGTCAAAATTTCTCCTGGGGAAGCCCCATGTTTGGTTAGGAATGTGATGACGATGTTGTAACTGGCGAAATACGTTGTCCTCCTTCCATTCAAGTTACATAAGTTCAACATAAGTTAGACTGACGGTCGATGAATAAAACTCCGACCAAATCAGCCGAGCGGCTTCAAGTGTAACTAAGTCACATGTGGCGTAAATTTCTCGACAAAAGTAGTCTCCCGTAGTCAAACCCTAATAGCTACAGAATGAAGACGGTCGTTACTTTTGAATTAAGGACCACGATCTCGAGCTCGAGCATGTGATGCTTCGGGACTATGGATGCTCTCTTTCGCCTTTTGTAGGCAGCCCCTATGCTCGTGAGGGCAGCCGCGAAGGGGAGACTGAGCAGATTGATGAGTCTCATCTTCAGCACACAGTAGTCGGGGAGGGCTTCAACGCTCACTAGCTAGAAATTGATAAAATTGATATATACGTGAACGTATTCATAATTGGTGTGGCCTAGTACTTCAGCTCGATCCACTCTGACGCAGCCCTGCAGCAGACCTCGCCGCCACCGTTTACGCCATAGTCGATTGGTAAATGTCGTCCATGCGCATACATGGGTCACCGCCGTGTGGTGAGTGCTTACGAACTTGAATTGCAGGCAGCCCGTTTTCAGTCAGAACAGGCCTGCAGGGCTGCGTTGTCCAGCGAGTCTCCCAATTGGTTCGACTGGCAGAAATGGTTCTGCCAGGCAGATAAATTATCTAGTGACTCATCGTTGCTAAGACCTGTTGAGACAGGTCTCAACGTTCAACGTTGAAGCTGCCGCCACGGGAACGGGAGGCACCACTCTACCCCGAGTCCAGGTTGACATGCGTATGCATCGCCGACGATGACGGTCAACCTCGGAGATCCGGAGTATCTATCACCAGTTGGGGGATATCGGCGGAGTACCAGGACCGGAGTGTATAGCAGTGTCGGACGCAGTCTGCGAGTTGAATGAGGGCCATTGGACATATTGACTCGAGGAAATTACAGTGCCAGATCCGAGCGCGGACAAATCAGAGACGGGATTGGACGCGTAAATTCTTTAAGTATGAGTAGCTGATACTGATTTCTTCATTTCCTGCCGTCCGATGTAAGCAAGATATTTACACTACAACCCTACGTACCTCTCGAGCTCCTTCGGACTCAAGCGGTTATTCTGTCATTTTTGCCAGTTTAGCGAACACTGAGGAACACTTTATGAAATGAATGCGGAAGTGAAATTTGGAATATGCAACATCGCTTTCCTGCTGCGAATGACCCGTTTTGTTGTCCACTGTCGTGGCATCGGTCACTGCCTTGTATCGCTCAGTCTCAGGGTTCGGTACAGAGTCTCGCCCACTTATTGAAATAGTCCTGTAAAAACCCTTAAGGCCAAAAGGAGTGTGAATGTATGTGATGCACGTACATGCAAGTACATGCATCGTAGGTCCTGTCTACTAATGTGGATTTAGTGCGTATACATATATATCTAAGGCATGGCCAAGACCAAGTCCTTCAATTTCTCGAAGTTGGGTGTGCCGTATCCAGTGACTACAAGTATGATCAGCATGTAGACATGTCACAACTTCGTTTGCCTTCATGAACTCACCAGGATCCCATCCGACAGTGGCCTGCATACAGGTATTGCATTAATAAGGTGGCTTGAAGGTGCACAGACATGACCTACATTGAATCCCAGAGTTCCACATCCTGGGTTATGCCCCTCAGTGATGTCGTTTAGTGCCTTGTAGCCAGTGGAATATATGAACGGATTCAGAAAGCCAAGAGGAGACTTCCGAGCATTGATGCGCGCGTCGTTCAGCATGGACACTAACGCGGCAAATGTGGGCGCAGAACAGGATGTGCCACCAATTGACATCTCCCGTCCTTGATAAATGATAGAGAAGAATTCTGATTGTGCTGCCACGTCAGGAAATGCCTAGAAATATGGTTGCCGTAAGAACTTTGTAGGTTGAACAATCAACGTACACGTCCGGTGCTGCGGATGGTAAGTCAATTGTGCATAGTGCGCTCGCCAGTTTATGGTGACTTACGAGTTGTAGAGACCTTCGAAAGTGCCAGGGACGAGTGTCGCCAAGTACGCTGAAACAGCAGCCTCCTGGTACGCAGGACGAGCAAACTTATACGGTTGTAATGAATGGGTCAGAAGGCTTTTACGTGGGGCAGAGGTTACCCACATAGTTGCTGAAACCACCACTAGAGAAGCCCGCGGCAGTCTCTGGGATGCTGACAGTACCACCAACAGCAGTCACGCTTTGGTCGAAATTAGCCGCAGTGCTCCTCGGTCAGAGATATCACTCACTATGGGCAGGAAGCGGGGAACATAGACAGGAATCTTGTAACGTTGCGCCCGTCATTGGACTGACATATCTGACTGGCAGGGTTGCTATCACCGTCACCAACACCATGATCACCAGAAGAGAACAACACAGAGACTCCGCGAGCACCGAGGGACGCCATACCGGCACAAACACGGATCGCGTAGGTGTACGGAACAGTCTGTTCAGAATCACCGTAACTAGTAGAGATCGTCTGAGGAATATCATCCTGCGAAAGGACGTGTTCAAGCCACTGAAAATCGTAGTCATTAATACATTAAACTGCAATCGTGGTGGTTCGAACGCACGTATGTGTATGGCTCGTTTGTATTCTTCGGTGTCACCAGGTCGGGGATGAAAGGGGGCTCGCCACCAGTTGAGTAGAACGTTCCGGGAGTGGGCCATGCGAGTCCGAAACCAAACTGAGTGTCGAGGTTAGCTTCACCACCTGCCGCCTCATAGCTTTGGTTATTCTTTCCGCCTGTGAAGCAAATGAACAACATAAGTATCGAGGAAACCCGGACTGCAACCCACCATTAACAGAAACCAAAGTGTAGTTTGAACCATAAGCAGAAGGGTTTTGGGCCTGGTAGAATTGCTGAAGGTCCATATTATTGGCATACTGGTCAAGATAACCAGTGAGACCCAGCTTGTTGCAGTTTGTGCCAGTAGTTTCATAGTTTTCTGCATTATACAACTGCCTCAAGCAAGAAAGAGTGATCGTGTAGTTGCAACTCGCATCAACCTGATTGCCTGCGGGCCCCGTGATCGTTCCGCCCGGCGAGCTCGAGACCGCAGGCTGCGCCTGGTTAGCCCAGTGCAATGTGCTCTTGAACGCCTTGAACCGAGCGAACATGGTCGTAGGCTGGATAAGGTCAACATGGTTGTGCAAGACATCAGGAAGACTGTAACTCGTAGTCCGGACGATGCTCTCTCCAGTCTCGGCGTGCTTGTAAATGTGGTAAGTCTAGACATTGACCGGTCAACTGTGATCTCCAAAGGTGACCTCATCTTGCTCACAGTATCCAGCATCTCTTCTGCGAGACCGACTGGGACACGGATAGTGACCCAATCGCGTGCAGATGAACGGATAACATCTTTTTCTGCCAGACCGTGTAAGGCAAGCCATTCGCTGACGACGTCCAGAGTCTCGGGGTGGGGAGCCATGAGTACTTCGGTCTCCTCCTTCGACAGGTACGCCCCATAACGTGCGTGACTCGGATCACTTATTTCCCAGAGGTGCTGCTCAAGTTCCGGGAACTTGGGCTGAGGAAGAGCGATCCTGAGCTCGAGCATGTGATGCTTGGGCGCGGGAGCATGCTTATTCCACCCGCGAGGTGGGCCGTGGATACTCTCTTTCACTTTTTGCTGGCAGCCCTTGAAGGGTACGGTGCTGGCGAGAGCAGCCGCGAAGGGGATCACAAACAGAGCGACGAGCTTCATCGTCAGTGCGCAACACACAGGCCGGTACTCACAAAGGCTTTTCTATTTCATGCATCGTTGTAGTACTTACATATAATGAGATCGTCATTGACCAAGCCAATGGAGTACGTATTCAATGGTTCGATTGACGTGGCCGGCCGCGTGCCCCAACGCCCCACTGAGCTGGCAGACGATGCTTCGTTACAATACGTGTTGATGGACCTGAAATATCATGTTTGACCAATTAATTTCGTTCCACAAGCCCGTCGGCCAGTGCAACATGCACGTCACCGTCGTAATTGCGTAAGCACTCAGGCTAATCTCGGAAAAATACGCCATTTCAACTTGCCTGTCATATGTATGGAGTGGATTCTGCTGGGCTGGATCAATTCATATGGTTAAAAGTTGTGACCCGCCACCAGCACACATGAGACAGAATTCCCATACTCATGGCCGCAACAAAAAACTCAAGGCGTTCTTAGGCCGTGCTCTTCGCGTGGTGGGACAGTCACAAACAGCCTGTGTATTCGATAATATTGCGTGCCGATCGTGATCGTGACTGGGCAATGCACGAAACGTGAAGTCCTACGTGCAGGAAAGATCGGTTGTCCGCGCGAAAGACGTGATACCCGATGCACGTCCTCGGACGTCCTGGTGTATTACATTAGTGCCTCGTTGCTTTGGATAGGAATGATCGCCAGGATAAAGTATCCCTATCGGCAGCACCGGGTTTTCGCTGCATGAACAATCCTCCCTAGTCCATTAGTGTCAACTTGACGATCGATACCTGCGGCGCCGCGGTCATGATAACGGCGGCGAAACCAAGGATCACAGAACAGAATCAAAAATTGTAAGCTACTAATGTTGTTGGATGTTGTTAGTACCGTTGAACTAACCAAGTCAGACTTAGTGCAAACCGTGAATGAAACACACGCCAAAAACATGACTTACGGAGAGGTTTAGATCTAGACCTCGACCTGCTCTCCGACTCAGCTCTCGTAAATAAGTCGTAATAACCACCAGGGTAAGAGCCAACTGCAGCAGTATGCAAATGTGCATGTACTACTGTTCAGTTGTCCTTGAAATTTGTCTAGCACGCGAGTAATCAAAATTGGTGACTGGGAGTACTACACATCTAATATAGGCTACGCGGCGTCAACCTGAACGCTCTCACCCGTCTGCGTGACTTGCTGCACGACCTCATTCACAGCTGAACCGTTACCGCGCTTTTGTGCGCTAGTAACAACCTCCAGCACGCTCGCTAGGCCCGCCTTCCACGCAACAAGACGCCTTTCCAATGCCTCCCATTGCTCTCGCTCAAATGTGCGCGCTGACGAGCGGTAGACATGTAGAGACTGGGTGGTCTGTGAGAGCTTTCCCGAAAGAAGACCGGTACGGATCACTATTTGAACATTGTTTAATATAATTCTAAACAGCAGGATATCAGGAGGACATACCATCTATCGCCCACTTCTCTACTTGACTCAATTCAATCTGCAGGGTCGACGCGACCTCTGAATATGGCAGGTCATGGCCGACGTGTGTAAAACCCAGCGACGCAAATGACAGAAGACGAATCTTCCGCTCAAGTTGTGCCCGGTCGAGTTCTACGAGCCCATAAACAGTTCGAGCATGTGATATCATTCATAATGAATCGACCCACCATATTTTTCGAGAACAGCGGGATGGCTTTTGAGCCATGAATGGAATTCTGGGAGCCCACCATTCAAAAATACCTGGAGAAGCGAGAAAAGTTCGTGATCTTTTGCTGCGACAACAGCGTCCAACTTGAACAACGGATCCAAGTCAAACAAGGAGGGTAAGCGCAATGCTAATGCTATGGCATCGATAGCTGCGGATTGACCATTGGGCGACGAGGGTGGTAATGAAGAAACGTAGGAAAGGGTGTGATGATAAGCAGTTTCCCTGTATGGATCAAATATCAACCACAGCTTCATCAGGCAAATGTGATAACACGTACGGCTGGCCAGATTTTATGAATGCATCAACAATGGACTTGAGGAACTGACTGCGCTCTTCGCTAGAAATATCCCATTCTTGTAGCCACTGCTCGACATCTTTTCTGGATAGACGCAAGGTCTCGAGCTCTCCATTTACAGCGGTGACCTGTAGCAACGTGGTGTAAATAGGTAGGCGGAGAGCTGAATTACGAGGAGTAGCATTGAACAAATTCGATAGGCTATTTAAGAACTGAGTACGCAGCCTCAAAACTCAAAACGTAGTACTTACACGCGGTATCTCACTGATGGATGCTCGGAAGGTGATGCAGCAAGAACACCCAGGAGCGAGGAGACATGATGTTTAATTTCTGGTGAGTTGGTCGGCCATAGTGTTAGCAGGTGAGAGAAGAGAAGGTTGAAATAGCCCTCGATTTCTGTGTTTTGCAATCAGATTTAGTTCACTGCGAAAAATGCTAAGGATCTCCGGACGCACCTTGCTCTGATCCATCGCCCAAGCTTTTCGTCTGGTCCAGCACAAAGGTCAATGTGTTCCGTCTTCTTTCCTGATCCTTTTCAATGGGTTTAGCCCCTTCATCTGGCTTGGCGATATCTCGGAAGGATTGCAACGCAGTAGCACGTTCATCCTCTGGGCTACTTCGAGTGGCATAATCTACTAGCTCTTGTATCTGACTAGAGATCAAGAAGAGTTCCCATTAGAAGAGTAAGTCATACCTGTTCTTCGAAAGTCCCTTCTGCAAACACTGACACAGAATCTGCGGTAGCCATTTTGATGGACGAAATTTCTGGCTGCTGCAATTCAAAGTTCAAAGCTGGAGGGCCCTTGAACTCGTACCACCACAATGGTCGGTTTTTCCCACGCTCTCAAGCGGGCAAGGTTGAGCTCACAACGCTCAACAGTCCACTAGACTGGCCTCCCCACCATAATCTATAGCCTCCCCTACGAACACACGAAAGAAAACGACTGAATACCACCCCAAACCAAGTCAACCCAAACGCAAAACTGAAAACGAACACACACCACGCTGAACGCATGACCCGACATCAAACACCATAAACACCACTCTATATAAGACAAATGAGAACATGACCCAATAAAACACCGCTAAGGATTGATAAGAACCACACCCCACTGCCAAGAACCGATATACACGTCAAACCACCCACCCAGAGCCTGAACACGAACCAAAAGAACACTGACCGACGTAAATCAAACCCACTCTAACCATTATAGCCCACAATATACCCCCCTTAACTGACAACGAAATGAATATGCTCCCACAGAACCCACAACACCCCCTAAACACATGGCCCACACACGTACGAAAAACAGCTCCTCGCTATCTACACGCAACCTGCCAGAATCGAACCACACCGGAAAATATACACGAAAACACCACCAGCAACCATATAAATACGCACCACCTCGAATGACACTACCCCAACCTCCTCATAAGCGGAAATGAAAGACCAATCCTCTGTCAAAGCTGCCAACGTTAGCGCACGCCCATCCCCGATGGGAATCCGCCAACCGCTGCCCAGACCATACCGCTCTGGTTCACAATACTTCCCCCCGAACGTCTTGACTGACGAAGGGGACTCCATGGAAACACTGTCCTTATCCCCAACCCCCACCCCTAACCCAAGGCCCAACTCACAACCCACGCCCAACGACACCAATACCCCTGGAAGCCCTGCGACTCCCACCTCTGCTCCCCCCCCGGTCGCAGCAGAAGTGACCACACCCGTAGCCAAAAACACCCCAGAGGACCTCTCCAATTCCATCCACGCCCCCAGAGATGAGGAAGACACCGCGATGTCTGAGGAAAACACAATACCAAACCCTTTTACCCCCCCCTCCACCACCACCTCCACTCCCTCCAAACCCGTCACTCATTCTGAAGAAGACCTCCTTAGAGCACACCTTGCCGTAGCAGAGACCAACCGATCCATTGTCAAACTAAACGGCTCGAACTCACTTACAGCAATCCCGCACTTCACCCCCGTCCCAATAGGAGGTTTCCCACAAATCCACCTATCCCACGCGGCTCAGCTCTTTGACTTCCAAGCCCCCAAAGTCATTACGGCGTGGCTGAAAGTCCCACACCCAAAACTCCTCATACGAGTTTTCGACCATGACGGGAAGAACCCATCGGCCAAGGGCCCGATCTTTGTGGAACACCTCCGCAAGGCTATCACGGACATCGCCAACTTCGTCCACGACAATAACCAAGAAGTGAAAGTCTCCCCCCCGTGCCCAGACGCTACCATCAAAGACGATGACGAGCACCCCATCAGTTTCCTAGCGTACAACTTCTCAGAAGAGACGAAGAACTTCATTCTTTCACAGCGTATATGGTCTTCACCAGACGTTACCTTCGCGGCCCACCAGTTCAGCGTTAACACGCCCCCCCTCCTCCTTTTCTGCCTTCACGGCTTCTCAACCACGGACACCAAAACCGTTAAAGACGCAGTCTATGAGACATGGTCCGAAGAAGTTACACGCTGGGACATAGGAGAAATCCTCGCTGAGAGTGATATCCCATATGAAGAGAAAGATTCCGCTACCTGGGAACTCATCAAAACGCTTTGGGTAGAACGCCTTGACTATAAAGTAAGCGGAGGCATACCCCTCCCCCACTACAACGTCTTCGCCGCCAGCCCAACCAGTAACCCAACAGTATGGACCAAACTCCGCCTTTACTTACACTCCCTCGTATACCCGTCCGAACTTGAAGGCACTGGCACAGCAATAGGCTTCTCCGCTTGCTCCTTATGTCACTCAATCGCACATCCGCGCGGCCTATGTCCTTTCCCAGAAATACCGCTCTGGAATGGACCAAAACACCACAACCCCAAGTCCATAGCCAACCAAAGGGGTAGAGGACGAGGAAGGAAGACTTTCTCTTAAGGAATGACCCTTCAGAACAACTCGAACATACAATCTCTGTCATATATACAACCCCACATCCACCATACATATCTTCCTACCCACTTAGCTTGTAGACCCGCTAACCATGTAACTACGAACTCTGAATATCATCCCCACTCCGACCCATAATCCAACACAAACGAAAAACGGATCAAAAAGTAGCCTACCTCCTGACCACAGGCTATAGACGTGATCCCAACAGTCTGCCGAGGCGCATTCTGGACCACCTTAACCCATAGCCCAAATTTACTGACTGCCCAGCAGGACAGGAAAGCTATGGTAGCCTCGACGGCAATTGCCAACAGCGGAGACCTATTTAGGTCAAGGGTTAGCCGCGCTGAGAAGCTGAAGCCACCGCCGAAAGAGATAGGTGACTGGACACTTACCTCCGAAAGCACGAGCATGTACCCACCGTGGTTGTCCGGGATATGACAACCCACGCTTCCCGATGGTCGTTTCGGAAGACGCTGACAACCCGACCACCCACCCACTAACTCCTGCAAATACCCCCCAATACGGTAGTACTCCTGGTCTTGGCTCACTCCTCCCGAGAAGCAGAGAGGGTGGGCTTCAGACCACCGGGCCCCCCCTCGAGGACGCTACACGAGAGTTCGGAGGTGGAAACAACCCCATGCCCCATCAGGCGCCGCACAACCATGCGCTACATAATAATGACATTAGAAATCAACCAAAAAAGCGAAACAAAACGAGAGCCAACCTCCATATCGCATCCCTGAACATGAAAGGAAGAACATCCTCGCAACTAGACCACAGCGCGATATCAAAATGGTCAGTCATACACCAAGTTATGAGAGAGAAAAAAATAGGAATCCTGTGCCTACAAGAGACGCACCTAACAGAAGAACACGAGAACCAAATAAACACCCTATACTCCCGTAGATTAAGAGTAATCAACTCCAAAGACAGAGAACGCCCAGGATCATCAGCTGGAGTAGCCTTTGTACTAAATAAAGAATTAACGAACACCGAAAACATTGAGCTCAAAGAGATCATACCGGGGAGAGCGCTAATCCTAAAAACTCGATGGCACAACAACGAGGAACTCACTATCCTCAATATATACGCCCCAAACAACCCAGCGGAACACCATAACTTTTGGACAACCATTAAAGACTCGGAAATGAGCAGAAATAACCAACAGATTGACTTACTATTAGGAGACTTCAACCTAACAGAAGACCCGCTAGACAGAGCCCCCGCAAGAATGGACAACGAAGCAGCGACTGATGCTCTCAGGGACCTAAGAGAAACGTTAAATGTACACGACTCCTGGAGAAAAACACACCCCACATCTCGTCTATTCACCTTCTACAGCAACGCAAACTCCTACTCCAGACTAGACAGAATATACTCCTCCCCCTCGCATGATAATAGCCTGTATGACTGGTCAGCATGCACGTCAGCCATCCCGACGGACCACCATATGATCCTAGTGAGATACGCACCCCCGAATATGCCACACATAGGCAAGGGACGATGGTCATGGCCACTCGGCCTGGTAAACGACGAGAAACTATTAAATAAAATGAGTAAAATAGGACAAATGACACAACGGAAAATAGAAACAAACCAACAACCAGGTGGATTTAACCCACAGTCAGAATGGGAGGACTTCAAGATCAAAATACGCCAAGAGGCAAAGAAAACATCTAAAGAACATATACATAAAATCAACACTAGAATAAAACAACTAGAAAACGACATCAAACTCACCCTACGAGATGACAACATAGACACTAACAGCAACACAAGGAGCCAAAAAGCGTGGCTCGAATGCGAAATTAACCACCTGGAGAAAAAGCGATTCAAAAACCTTCAGCTTCGATCAAAAGCCAAATGGAGTGCCGCCGGGGAAACCATTAGCAAGTACTGGTGTAAGATAAACACACCAAAAAAACCGCGAGACATAATCTATCAACTCAAAATACCAAACTCAAACCGACTCACCTCACACTCTGGCAAAATGGCAGAAATTGCCAAACAATACCACGAGTCCCTCCAACAAGAGAACATACACCCTGCAATACAAATGAGGAAAAACGAAGCAAAACAAAAAACAATGAACAAAATACCAAACGAACAAAAGTTCAACGACAATAACTCCCCCCTAAGCCAGCTCCTAGAAGAACACCATATCCACGAAGCGTTATACTCCTCGAAGTCCGGTAGCGCCGCAGGAATTGATGGAATACCATACGAGGTATGGAAACGACTACATGAAAAACACTTAGCCGACTCAGAGGACAATGAACCAAGCTTTAATGTAATTAAAACGCTTACCTTAGTCATAAACGATATACAAAAGAATGGAGTAAAAGACGAAACTGAATTCACGTTAGGATGGATGTGCCCTATATACAAGAAAAAAGAACGTACCGAAATCGCCAACTACAGACCCATAACGCTACTAAACACGGACTACAAGCTATTAACAAAAGCGTTAGCAATACAATTAGCCAGAGCAGCCCCGAGACTAATACACCCAGACCAAAGTGGATTCATACCTAATAGATCAATATTTGACCCCATCCGTCTCGCAAAAATGATGATCGAATACGCTGACATCTCAGAAGAGGACGGCGCCCTCATTGCACTTGACCAAGAGAAAGCATATGACCGAATCAGCCATGACTACCTGATAGAAACACTACAAACCTTTAACCTCCCGAACATGTTCATAAACACAGTCAAAGCCCTATATTCAAACGCCCACACAAGAGTAGCTATAAATGGTATGTTGAGTGAACCGTTCAAAGTAACAAGAGGAGTAAGACAGGGAGACCCACTGTCGTGTTTACTTTTTGACCTGGCCATAGAACCACTGGCGTGCACCCTAAGAAACTCCAACTTAATAAAAGGCTACGACATCCCAGGAATAACTCACCGAGTTAAAATAAACCTATACGCTGATGATACAACAATATACCTGAATAAAAACGACAAATACTCCGACCTAGAAAATATACTGAACAAGTGGTGCCTAGCCTCGGGAGCCAAATTCAATATGGACAAAACAGAAATAATACCGATAGGATCAAAAACTCACCGAGAACGAGTGATCACAACAAGAAAACTCAACCCAGACGACACCCCCCTCGAAAACTCCATCAGAGTAGCCCCAGACGGCCACCCAATAAGATCTTTAGGCGCCTGGATAGGCAATGAAACAAATGACGCCACACCATGGGAACCAATCCTAGATAACATAAACAAAACGTTAAACCGCTGGAACAAAGGCCACCCATCCCTAGACGGTAAACGTCTAATCGCCCAAATGGTGATAGGAGGCATGACGCAATTCCTGGCAAAAGCACAGGGCATGCCCAAGAACATCGAAGCCGCACTAACAAGAATAATGAGGAACTTTATCTGGAATAATGAAAAAACCTCACCCATCAGCCTAGAACAACTACAAAAACCAAGAGAGGAAGGAGGAATTAACCTGATAGACCTTAAAGCACGAAACGAAGCAATTGAAGTGACATGGCTCCGCTCCTATCTCGATCTATCAACGAAAAGACCAGCATGGGCCTTCCTAACGGACATAATCATCAATAACCTTAAACCGACAGGAATCAATAACACGACAGACCTTAACACCTTCCTACAATCCTGGAACCCACCAACAAAAGGGATAAGAGCGAACAACATACCAAAAGAGATAATCAACATGCTAAAAATAGCGAAAAAATATAACGTTAGCTTCGCACCAATCAAACTCTCCAAACAACTAAAAAAACAATTACCTGCGTGGTACCACCTAGGCGCCCCGCCCAAAACATACCATAAGCAAAAAAACGAATGCCTACAAAACAATCATAAGGCCCAGAAAATTAAACACTTAATTAAAATAAGCAAAAGAATCTCACTCACCAATGACGAGACAACCGATAACAACAAAAAACACCACCCTCGAAAGAACTGCGCATGCAAATACTGCAAGAAAGACAGAGACAAAGGATGCGAAAACCCACATAAATGCGCCATCACAGCGAAAGAAATTCTAAACAAAATCGCCCCAAAATTCAATACAAAATCCAAACCAAAAAAAGACAGCTTATCACTCACTCACAGCAGGAAAGAGAAAAACCAACAAGCACACGAGCGAAGACAGGGAGAAATCATCTTTGATCCCACAACAACGATACGAACAACAATAGGAGACTGCTTTAGAATCTTTACCGACCCATCAAAACAATCAGATAGACCAGCTCACCGCCTGCAAGCCCCAATGAGAGGACTAAACATCATAGAAGAACGCGTATCCATCTACACAGATGGCTCATGTCTAAATAACGGAAAACACAATGCAAAAGCGGGCAGCGGAATATGGATATCAGCGGGACACGAACAAAACAAAACAATAAGAATACCTGGACACCAGCAATCTAACCAAATCGCCGAAGTAACAGCAATCTTAGTCGCCCTACAACAAACAGAACCCTATATCCCTATAACATTCATATCAGACTCAAGATACGCAATAGACGGACTCACCAAACATTTCAGTCAATGGGAAGATAAAGGTTGGATAAACATTGCGAACAGCGACTACCTAAGAGCCACACTGTACCATCTACGGAAAAGATCAGCACAAACATCGTTCATATGGACGAAAGGACACAATGGAGACCAAGGTAATGAACAGGCAGACCGCCTGGCCTTAGAAGGAGTGAACAAACCCACCGAAGACCAAATAGACCTCTCGATTCCCAATGAATGGAACCTACAAGGAGCAAAACTGTCGTCAATATCACAATCACTCGCATATAAAGGAATAAAGAAACAAAACGAAACTAAAAACCCACCAAGAAGAGCGACAACAGGTAACCTCGACATCGCAAGATATGCGATCCAAGAAATCACAGGCAACCTCGAAAATGACAGCGCCATATGGACTGGATGCCGAAATAAAGACATACAAAAAACAATACGTCAATTTTTATTCAAAACAATACATGGAGCTTACCGCGTAGGAGAATACTGGCTGAACATCCCTAACTATGAACACCGCGCCAAATGCGCGACATGTCATGCAGAAATTGAATCTATAGAACACATACTGTTAGAATGCCCGAACAACTCCCAGAAAACAATATGGAAACTCACCAAAGATATATGGCCAACAAAATTTGGCGCCTGGCCAAGAATTAAGTTAGGAACGATCCTAGGCTGCGGGAACTTACAATTGAAAAAACAAACACCAGACGAACAAAACCCAAACGAAAGAGAGAACAATAACGACAGCGAAGCGAACGACAAGACGAAAGGCGCAGCAAGACTTCTCAGAATCCTCATCTCGGAATCTGCTTATCTAATCTGGATAATGAGATGCGATAGCACCATTAATGAAAAAACTTACACAACAGACACGATAATCAAACGATGGACCAATAGAATCAATAACAGATTACAACTAGACAGAATATCCGCAAACAAAATCATAAGAACTAAAAAATTCACAAAACTAGTTACACATACCTGGGAAAACACTATCCAAACAAACCCCAATAATCAAATACGAAAAGACTGGGCCACCGCCCTAGAGGTTTTAGTGGGTATTAGATCACCCAGGCCCTCTACGATCGAGGCCCCCTAGGTAATACAGAGTCCCACACACCCCGCATAATACGGGAGTGCATAAACGCATTTTTCCTCAGACCGGGGTTTCCCGAAACCCTGCTATAGCGCGTATACGTAGAACTAGACTTAGTCAGCTGCTACCAATACATTTCGCTTGTCCAAAAAAAAAAAAAGAATATCCGCAAACAAAATCATAAGAACTAAAAAATTCACAAAACTAGTTACACATACCTGGGAAAACACTATCCAAACAAACCCCAATAATCAAATACGAAAAGACTGGGCCACCGCCCTAGAGGTTTTAGTGGGTATTAGATCACCCAGGCCCTCTACGATCGAGGCCCCCTAGGTAATACAGAGTCCCACACACCCCGCATAATACGGGAGTGCATAAACGCATTTTTCCTCAGACCGGGGTTTCCCGAAACCCTGCTATAGCGCGTATATGTAGAACTAGACTTAGTCAGCTGCTACCAATACATTTCGCTTGTCCAAAAAAAAAAAAAAAGTTCAAAGCTTTTGGACAACATGTACAAACAACGCCGAGCTGCTGTCCTCTCCACTTCACTGAGACCCTCGAATTTAACACTTCTGCGCCGATGCGTTTGATGCGGCCGTATTGTTGTTACTTCTGAATTCAGCCTCTCATTGTCTCAGCCGTTTCCTCCACAACTTGAAGTTCTTCGCCACCAGCTCAAGCTGGAGTTATGAACTTTTGGCCTGGTTTAAGCTATGTCAACCATATTACACATGTCCACACTATCAATACATCAAATTGTCGAGCCCAGGAAGGAATTCAAGAGAGTTCAGGGCGCATGAAGCGCGTACCTGGTGACTAATAATTATTAGTCTTCCCTAGGCAGCCCTTGGAATCGATTCGAAATTTCGAATGAAGATCCTTCTAACTAGACTGGTGACCAGCCCGTCTGTAGTCTACCTTCTAACTACTAGTAGCCGTCGTGCGTCGCGGCCCGCATGAACAATATGCAATTCTCAAGCGTAGTGATCTTTGTCGTTGTGGGAAAATATTTAATAAGATGACTTAGCAAGGTACCAGCGCCCGTTCGCACTGGCAACCAGTGTGACACTTATCCACTACTCGCTACCTATGTCAATGTCATTCTAGAGTCACAGGACGACAACCCCCCGCAGACCTCGTGGGCCGTTCTGACTATAGCCAACTTGGAACGGGTGGAACGGGTGCTATGCTTAATACCCACAGATGATCGCATGTGGATGAAACCGATTCTCCCAGCAGCGCATGCGGACTGAGGATCTTGAACAGCATGATCCTTCGGGGAATCGGCTAAACGTCACACGTCGCCAAACATGTTCCCGTATATAACAACGCGTCAAGTTCTCGTGAACGCAAGCCTTTCCCGTACTGACGATGAGACTCATCCCTCTGCTCGGGCTCCCCTTCGCGGCTGCTCTCGCTAGCGCAGCGGTACCCTTCAAGGGCTGCCAGCACAAGGTGAAAGAGAGCATTCATGGTCCGCCCCGCGGATGGTCCAGGCATACTCCCGCGCCCAAGCATCATATGCTCGAGCTGAAGATCGCTTTGCCTCAGCCCAAATTCCCGGAGCTCGAGCAGCACCTCTGGGAGGTGAGCGACCCCAGTCACGCACGCTATGGGGCGCACCTGTCGAAGGAGGAGACTGATGCTCTCACGGCTCCTCATCCCGAGACTTTGGACATTGTCAACGAATGGCTTGCTTCACACGGCCTGGCGGAAGAAAGTCTCATTCGTTCATCTGCAAACGATTGGGTTACTATCCGTGTCCCAGTTGGCCTTGCCGAAGAGATGCTAGATACCGTGAGCAAGGCAATATCACCTTCAGAGTCGCGTTTCATTGACTGGTCGATGTCTAGACTTACCATGTTTACAAGCACGCTGAGACCGGAGAGAGAATTGTCCGGACGACAAGTTACAGTCTCCCGGAGATCTTGCATGACCATGTCGATCTTATTCAGCCTACGACCATGTTCGCCCGTTTCAAGGCGTTCAAGAGTACGCTGCACTGGGCTAATCAAGTGCAGCCTCCGGTCTTGAGCACGTCTGGCGGAACGATCACAGGGCCTGCAGGCAATCAGGTTGATGCAAGTTGCAACAGCTCGGTCACGATTTCATGCTTGAGACAGTTATATAATGCGGTATCTTACAACACGTCTGCCACGAACGGCAACAAGCTGGGTCTCACTGGTTATCTGGGCCAGTATGCCAATAACATGGACCTCCAACAATTCTACCAGCTTGAAAACCCTTCTGCTTACGGTTCAAACTACACTTTCGTTTCCATTAACGGTATGCTGTACTCAAGGCCCATCGATATTCACGTTGCTGATTTGTTCCACAGGTGGAT
Source organism: Suillus lakei (assembly GCA_016628065.1). Classification (NCBI taxonomy): domain Eukaryota; kingdom Fungi; phylum Basidiomycota; class Agaricomycetes; order Boletales; family Suillaceae; genus Suillus; species Suillus lakei. The sequence continues at coordinate 25,211 of JABBWA010000062.1, read as the reverse complement.
TGAACAATCAAACATATGCGGCAGCAGGCATTGAAGCTAACCTTGACACCCAGTTTGGCTTTGGACTCACATGGCCCACTCCCGGAACGTTCTACTCGACTGGTGGCGAGCCCCCTTTCGACCCTGATTTGTTGACGCCGACTGATACAAACGAGCCATACTCATACGTAAGCTCGAGCCACTGATTTTTTTCATGTGCTGATGTCTATGATTCCAGTGGCTCGACTATGTTCTTTCGCAGCCCATGCTTCCTCAGGCGATCTCTACTAGTTACGGTGACGATGAGCAAACTGTCCCGTTCACTTATGCGAGCCGTGTTTGCGCCGGCATGGCAGTTCTCGGTGTTCGTGGAGTCTCTGTGATGTTCTCCTCTGGTGATTTTGGAGTTGGTGATGGCGATGCCAACCCTGCCACACAAATATGCTACTCCAACGACGGGCTCAACGTCACGAAATTCTTGCCTGCTTTCCCCGCTTCGTGTCCATAGTGAGTGACCTTTGTAATCGAGGAGAGGAGTACAGCGACTGAAGATCGGATAAAGCGTAACGGCTGTCGGCGGCACTGTTAATATCCCAGAGACTGCTGTGTTCTTCTCTGGTGGTGGTTTCAGTAATTATGTGAGCAATCTTGACGGCTATCATCAATGCCTGTTGATATTCTAACACTCCTACCAGTTTGTTCGTCCTGCATACCAAGAAGTTGCCGTCTCAGAGTACCTAGCAAAACTCGCTCCTGGTACTTATGAGGGTCTCTACACTCCGTAAGTGCAATGAACTACCCCCCACAATGTACATTTATTGAGTCGCTAATTTGCAGCTACGGGCGCGTAAGTGGCCTCTTCAACATGTAAGGAACTGACGGCTTAACATTCATTCAGGCCTATCCCGATGTGTCTGCACAGGGTCAGAACTTCCTTATCGTCTACCAGGGCGAGACAGGATACGTTGGCGGCACGTCCTGCTCTTCACCCACATTTACCTCGTTCGTTTCCATGCTGAATGATGCACGCCTTAATGTTGGCAAATCCCCTCTTGGCTTCCTCAACCCTTTCTTGTACTCCAGTGGGTACACCGCACTGAATGATATCACCGTGGGCAACAACCCAGGATGTGGAACTCAGGGCTTCAACGTAGGTCATATCTGCATGCGCTCAAGTCGTGTTACTGATCCGATGCCCGCGCGCAGGCCACAACTGGATGGGATCCTAGTGAGTGCATGCATTTGGCGAGTAGTTTCCTATTTCGATGTTGACATACTTACAGTTACTGGCTTTGGGACACCCAATTTCGAGAAGCTGGAGGCGCTAGTCTTGAGCATGCCCTAGATATGGTAGATGAGTGGACAATCTATGATGTATCTATAGAGTGTACATCATAATGGGTGTATAAGGTTACAATGGTACTATTACGAGAGAGGCTCTCGGAGGATATGACTGAAGTTGTAAAGGGAAAGAGCACGCAGTGTTCTCCTGCAATGAACCGCGGCTTTTTTTTTGATTCAATTTTCATGTCCTATGGAGAGTAATACTCTATGTTGACTCTATGGAGGACAATACTATCTAGTCTAGGGGATTCCCATTGTCCCCGACGCATCTCTGAGCACGCGAATGCCCTGATGTGAGGCGTACCCCTATCAGTCTGCCGTTCCCGCCGGCCGTTTTAGACGCGCCACTCTTCGAAGATGAGATGACTTATCAGCGCAGTACCAGTATGTGCAAACTAACGAATATGAAAATAGTACGCGTAGAACCGCGGCTTATGAGCAGAGCAATCGAGCTTTGCGTCACGATGTGCACATCAGTAAGAAATCCCATCTAGGCCTTCATTCTCGCGTTGAGAGGCTGAGAGGACATGAGAGAGAGCTGGTAAGAGACTGAGATACTTCTATGACGGGACACATTCTTTATAGTACGGGTAACATTTGGGTAACATGGATAAGAAAATATATCGTATCGTGGATAAGACATTGGAATGAAGACGGACCTTGGCCGATCGTCTCGTCCTAGTCCGACATCAACGTCGTTCCTGATTCCTCTAAGTCCAACACTAATGACTTGGGCACTGGGTTTAGTAGATGCCGGGCATGAGCCGGTACCTGACAACCTTTGCCCATCTCTTCCATTCGTCTCCAAACATTGTCTTCACGACCTCCTCCTCTTGGTTGATCCTACGCACGAGGCTTATCACAGTAATCGTTCTCTCCAACAACCATGCCAACAAAACCGGTTTCACTCCGGGGATATCCAAGACCCCTGATTGTCTAAGCCACGAAGTCGCAGATCCGTGCAAGACTACTACACCCATGTACTGCAGAATAGCTGCTGAGTAGGATGGATGGCGTACGACCGAGTATGGTCCATTTGTGATAAGCTGGTGACCCTTGCGGGTGGTGAGCTCGAATGTGAAGAAACGACCAAGGGTGCGAAAACACGACCAGCGGAGGTATCCTGCCGTAGCAACAAGTGCGGTACCGAGCAGGAAAGGACGAGTGATTGGTATGTCCTGGATCCTTGGAAGCAATGGACCGACTGCGTTTTGTACCACGCTGGGAAGTGTTTTGGGGTCCGTCATACGAGAGACGGTGAGAGCAATTTCTACCAAAGAAACACCCCAGTAAACTATCTGGGCATAGTTCCATCAAAGAGGATTATGGACAATCCATAAACAGATACCTTTGCGATCGGGAGCCCGTATTTAACGTGCTGGATGATGACCCACTCATTAAAGGTATCATGAACAACTTCGCTCTTCGAGGGGGCGTGCGGGGGAGTGAGCGCTACATGCACAGCGATAGCAGACGATAGGATGAGTGGGATTTTGAGGGACATATCCATAAAGAACGCAAAGTTGACCTTTTCAATTCGGTTGCTTTTATAGAATCCATCCCTGAGTACATATAATTAATTAATAGTCAGACAATCACTTGTATGCGCTGTCAGTCTGATTGGATCTAGGTAGCATGGAGGTTCCTGCCCAATCTGATTGAGACGGGTGTGTTATATCTACGCCAGGTGACAACTTCGAGTCTTCCACACAAGTATAATTGGCCGATAAGTTTGAACTTTCGGGCCGTATTAATCTGGCACGCAGTCCGGATGATCTACGATTGCGTGGCTCGACGCCGTTGCTCGTAGTTAAAACTGAAATCATAATGTACATGGTGCGAATAGCCTTAGTAACTCACTTCGGAACAGAGGGTTCAGGACAAAAAGAAATGGTGGAGAGATGACATGATACCGCTAGCGGAGTGTGGCCCGGTATTCATTCTAGATCTAGGATTCTACAATGCAAAATCATAAGAATTTCGTGAAAGTAACCAGACAAGTTTGTAGCTCAGCGGGCTCGACCGGAAGCGATTCCACCAGCTGCGTTTTTGTAGAAATCAGACATGGTGCAGAAAGGAATCTGTGTTGGGGCTCGGTATCATGGCCGCCGTCGCGGAGGTCGGTTTTTCCCGTTTTGCACTGTAGACCTATTGTCAGAGTAGTGTCCGTTCGATCCTCAGTGTGAAGGCTACTATGATAAACGATAAACGATGTTAATTGGCTGACTGCGCTACTGATGTAACTGAACGAAAAACAGGCAACTATTTTGTAATGCCAAAAAGTCAGATTCGTACATCAGAGGCCCTTCCTTTTGGTGGTTCCGAGAGGCATGTAGAATTAATGGTTGGCTATGTGTATCAAGATTGTTTTTACTAATGCGGATTTTTGTTGTATGATCATTTCCCCACATTTTACCCACGCTAGTCATAATATTAATAGTTGCCGTCGTCGTCGAGCTCATCTCGTCGGCGTCGCTACCATCGAGCTCGCTGTCACTGTCATCGTCGCACTCACTCTTTCATCGCCGTCATCCAACTCCCCGAGTCCTCCATAAATCCAAAAAATGGACTGTGATCCGCTGCCATATCGAGAGGCCCGAAGTCTCCCAACGGACCGCAGAAAAGGTCAGGGAGAAGGGCGCCGTCTTATGAAGTCAAGAGCGACCTGCTCGACGCTGTCGCTATCGTTGTACTCGTTCTTTTACCTCTGTTAGCCTCGCTACCTTACTCCTCCAAATTGGTGTCGCCGACAAAGTTTGCTCCACTAATTCTAGTGCCTATACTACCCCGAAGCGACTCGCATCGAACTTTCGTTCTCTTGGAATTCTACCCGTAAGCGAGGTACGAGTGTAGGGTTAGAATAATGACTTCGTGCAGCGGCTGTGCAGCACATGGCTTCTCTTTTCCGCCTACCACACGTTGCCCAGGCTACACTCTAGCAAGCTCTGGCGCCCTGTCTGCAGCATGCTGCCTTCGGTATTTCCCCACCCTTCACTCCCTAAGTCTCCCTTCCTTCGCAGCCTAATTACAATTCTCATACTCAAGTTACTCAGCTACATGGTCACATCCCTACTACTAGTCTACTGGACGGTTGGTACCCGAACCTGCTGGGTCTGAGGCTGCGAGGTTGCCCACCCGCCCTCGCAGCTCACCCCGGCTTACTTTTGCACAGGTTGGGGCCACTATCGGGGCTTCTGCCCGAAAAACTATTTGCATGCAATCAAGCAAACATTTTTTCTTGTTCTCGCCACTGCACAAGAGCGCCCACAAAGTTCCCATCACTATTCACTCATTAGTCATCTATGAATGACTCCCCAGCACTTTCAAGTTGATCTGAAGCTTCCAGACCACATTCTGGAAGCTGGAAGCTCAAGACCTGAACGGAACAACATACCTACCCACAGATCCTTTTCCGTGGAATTTTCCAAGTGTTCATCTAACCCCACAGGCTGTTGGCGAAGGTCCGTCATTCTTTGTTGGAGTATGTTGTTTTTGATGGCGATGCGCTGTTTGGGGGTGCTCACAAGATCGAACATCGTTATCTGACTCGCTTCTCACTATATCCTCTGCAACTGGGTCACACGGTGTTGATTCCTTGCAGAGGATGAGGGTGAAGTAGGGCGATGGCGTGGCGTCATTCCCTTATTTTCCCTACCTGCTTTCCTTAGGAAAAGTTGTTACTATGTGGCTTTGACGATTGAGCCATACTTATCCCTCCTAGTCTCCGAGTCAGATAGCCTAGTCTTTGTATTGGTCTGATCTAAGTGCTAACTTTTGATTAGTATCCAAGTTTGGTTTCCGCCCGTCATCGCTGATGTACTCCCTTCGTCAACGAGGATGGGTGACTGGCTCTCATCTTCAACAGCACTTTGTTGTTTTGTTGCGCCCGCTCGCTGTCATATGCGGTGCTAACTGCTAGTATATTGATTGTGAGTTGTGTCCTTTGGATGTTCCTCCAGTACCGACCGTTCTGTGGGCAGTTATCGCGCACTTCAATAGGCATCCTAGATCAGGGAATGCAAGGCACCAGCATGAACTAATGGGCTGCAACATCTTCATCGTTGATCAAGACGAATATACCTTCTTCGGAGGCCCTCTCCTCTCTTACAAGGGTCCTCCCCTCTCTTACAAGGGGTCCTCCCGGTTTCGTTCAATGTGTGCAAGGGCTTGATGCATCTTCGCTTGCGCTGATCAAGCGTCACGATCTAGCCGTGTATCGCATGTTAGACGAGAAATCAGTTGTAGATGCGGAGGAGACGGTCAAAAGACCATCCGGCTCGACATGTGCGGACAGACCGTGCTTATCTGTATGCTGGACATCAGTTCCAACGATTTTTACCTCAATTTCAACATTTCTTTACTCCTCGGTCAGCAAAATAAATCTCACACCCGCTGGTGGCCCAAGCAATAGCTGCGTCCCAGATACACGATCGGAATAGCTAGCTTCGCGAACTATTAAAATGTCAAGTGTCCCCTGGGATCACGATGGACCGCACATTTCCGTAGAATTCCATAAGATTCAGCGGCATATCCCTTGAGATCACTCGATAAACGGTTCGGAAGCGTGATTGATTTCGGACATGAAGCCGAGAAAGCCAATCCTGTTCACATTCCTAATATTTGCCGTACATACTACATATCATTCTAGGTCGTTGGTCGCATCTGGGATTCTGAATATCTGTGGCTTGCTTGTCAAGCCGTATTCAAAGAAAATATGTAGCGTAGGCGGTGTTGCTTAAGGGCACAACTTCAATAGACATGCACGGCTGGCATATGCTCCAAACCATCTGTGTTTATATTCCAAGCTACTTGGTACGCTACACAAACCGATTGCAAATGCACTCACAACTAGAGGATCGAGGATTCTGGGCTTGTGAAGATTAAACAAAGCACACATAGTAATGACGCTTGTGCCGCATGGTCAGAAAGCTCAGCCCACAACTTCAGTACACGCCAGGTATGATTCGATACTTCACTTTTCTCGCCCATGCCTCCCATTCTTCTCCGAAGGCTAAATGCATCATCCTATCTTCTCTCTTCATTCTAACGAACAACGCTAAATTCACCGCTACACACAGGGAAGTCCCAGCGATGACGACCGGTAATATTCCAGGGATCTTCGCAGATATACCAGAGGCCCTTAACCATGAGTTACGAGAGCCATGGAGAATGATGATTCCGAGGCACAACATCATCATTCCTGTGTAAGAAGGGTGGCGGACGATCGCGTAAGGTCCGGTGGTGATAAGACGATGATCTTGGCGCACGCTGAGCAGAAACGTGAAATATCGACCGAGGATTCGGTAGCATAACCAGCGGATGAATCCACCGCTAGTCACGAGGCCACTACCCACAAGAAAAGAGGGTGTAATAGGGACGTCTGTGAGAGTGCTCAGAGCCTCGGATGCCGCCCGCAAAACTGGTGGTACTTTTGAGGAATCAACGCGGCGGGCTATGATAGCAGCTATTTCCGCCACTGCCCCCGCCCAGTACAACCCCTGGATGTTGATTGAACCTTGTTGAGTGAAAATCTCCTAAGAATACGCAGAATCCAGACGAACGGAGATTGTTTGCGAGGGGTATTTCATCTTACGAAAATAAGACGAGAGAAGAGACCGACGATATAATTCCTCGGTGGATACAGAATGGGGAGGTGTGACTGCTACCTGGACTGCGATAGCTGATGAGACAACTAGAGGTATTTTGAGGAGCGACATGTTCAGTTGGACAGACTTGGTGACAAAGTTACTGGCCTTTAGTACTTTAGTAAGGACAAATGTAATAGCATGGCACATCATTGGCACCATATGATTTGACCGGGATTGCACGGAAAGTGGAGTGCTACGTATAGAATATTGTCAGTGGTGACCAAAGCCATGACGTGGCGAGGTGCCACGTCGATCCCGGCCGGGCCAAAGTTATTATCAGCATCAGGGCTGCCAGGTACAAGCCGCTCAAGATCCGGGGCCCTTGGGCCCCGTAGTACTAACGATAGTTTTGTTCATAGCTGAACTTACGTCTTAAGCTTCGAACTCATGCACGAATTCAAATTCGACCGTTTACGAATGCGGCGGGCGTCTTTGGGATAGCGCCGCTTATGTAAATTTACCACCTGTCTTCACTCCCACCGGCGGCTCCACGGCGAACCACCACCAACTTTCCAAGAATAGTGGACGTCGGACGATAGTATCAATTGCATTCTTGACGAAGGAGTCATAAGAGCGGATGGCCGTTCTCGCTCTTATAAGATGGCTAAGTTGTTTTCAGTATCGAGTCAAGTGCAAGTGCAACTAAACGTTATTCCATGGCTCAACTGGCGTCTCCTCATGCGCTCTACATATCAGAGATCTTGTTCGCCATCACATACCACCTTGAGGATGACAGGAAAGCACTAGCACGTATTGCTCGTTGCTGTCATGCATTTTCAGAACCTGCTCTCAGCGTCCTATGGTCGTCGGTGAGGTCTTTTTCGCCATTCATTCCCCTCTTGCCGCCAACCGTGAAGTTCTTATGGGTGAGCATATAGCAATCCTTGCAGCAATTATGTCATATTCAAGAATGTACAGGACCACGGTCAGTTTGACGAAGCGACTCTTGTCGAGTTCCAGTGCCCGCCTGAAGAAGAATGGAGGGTATTTGACAGTTACGCCCTGCAGAGTGCGCAGGCTATGTTCTGGATCGCATTTTCACCAAATAGTGGCCCGCATACGCTCAGAAATCACTTTATTCCCTTTGCTACGATCACTATCTCTTCAACTACGTCGAGCCCCTTGATATGCAAGGGCATTTCTTCTCGGACTCGCTACGCTCTCTAAAGATATCCGGACCTGCATATGTACACTGCCAAGATGACCGTGTCCAAACAGCCATTGCACACGTGGCTCGCGATGCACCATTGGTGGAATATCTTCACGTAGAAGATTATTCCTATTCTGTTGTCCAATCGTCACTGCCACCTCTCAATTTCGCTCATCTCCGAACTGTTGAAATATCTGCATTTTTCGACTACAGCCTCCTGCAATCTCTATGTCACATCCTTTCCCAAGCACCTGTGACACAACTCAAACTCGAACTTCCAGCGCTTCCAAATAAAGAGTGGTGCATTTCATCCCCTGCCTTTCCCGCTCTGAAATCGCTGCGAATTTGTGGCAATCCGGCTTCTGCCGAACAATTCGTATGGTCTCTCGCCAGCAAGAGTCTCCAGGAGCTTAGTATCCACCACACAAGAGGACCCGCGAGCGCTGCGGATTACCGCCAACTTCTTTCACGTGTTGCAGACAAATATGGCAATACTCTTCAGCAACTTTCCCTGACACTCAGTCAATCACCCACCCCGAACTACCCGTACGATCTTTCCCAAGCAGTTCTCGATGCCTTTTACGCACTCGCACCAAGTTTCAATCGACTAGAGACTCTCCACCTCTCGTTGCCGCACAATCGCTACGTTCATCTAGCGCCTGAGCTCACATTTGAGTCTCCTACATGGCCATCTCTCAAACTTCTTGACTTCCAAGCGACATAGTTTATACTGGTCTGAGTATGACAGAGCACCTGCCGATATATTAGGAAGTATACACGCCGTGTTGATCAGGTGTTAGGTTGTTGTCAATGCGAATCTGGAACATGAGAAGACTGCGCGGGAGTGTGGGAGTGCTGATGAGCACTGAGAACGGTGCATCCGGGAAAAGTGCCCGGCGGGCTATTCTGAGACGATACCACTGGCCGTGCGTGGTGCTGCTAACTATACGATTCCGCAAGGGTCCACGACTTACTGGATCTAGGTGACAAATTCTCGTCTTCCCGTGAAGCATGATTTCCACTTCCATTCATTCTATTCACAGGAATCCATGGACTAGTACTAATGGGCGAAGCTGACGCTCGAGCAAGATGAAACACTCGCACCCATGAGAGAGTACGAGCATCCAAAACACCTGGTCTTGTATTGGCTCACATCCACAGTTCCTCTTCACTTCCTGCCAACCTCAACTCATCCTTCTGGCCAGTACGCGATAAGAGTTTGATCAATCAGCCATGGTCTCAAGCCGTTGCGCTCTCTACATTTCCGAGATTCTCTCAGAAATATCATACCAGCTAGAGGATGATAGGAAATCTCTTTCACGTCTTGCACGCTGTTGCAAGGCATTCTCAGACCCGGCTTTGGATGTCCTGTGGAGGCGGATGAGCCTTTTCTCCCCCTTCATTCCCCTTTTGCCCCCAAAGGTGTTGACACTTTGGGTACGCACTATTCTTGGGCATGTTTGGACCCGTATAATCCCTGACGCCAATGTACAGGTCGAATACCAATTCAGCGCGGAGAGTATCGCGGGCTTCCAACGCCCCCCTATGCACGAGTGGAAAGCTTTTGACGCCTATGCTAGGCGCGTGCGGATTCTGTACAGCGGCGCCTCGCACTTCCTCGCAGGTGTAGCCACCATTCGAACAGACTTCAACGTCTTCCCTTTCCTACGATCCATGTCGATGCAGCTTCAGGAACCTATACAACCCGGGATCCGGTTGTTTCCTGAAACACTGCAAACACTGGAAATTTCGGGCCCCGCGTACATCAACTGTAAAGATTCCTGTATCCAGGCTGCCCTTGCGCACGCGGCGCGCGATGCACCCTTCCTGAAACATCTGCACGTCGAGGACTACAGCTATAACAGCGACCGCTTGGACACACCACCCCTGCATTTCAAATACTTGCGAAGCGTCGAGATATCCGCATTCATCAGCTCCAATGTCCTCAAATCATTATGTTGTGTTCTTTCGCAATCACCCGTGATCGAGCTCAAGATAGAGCTCCCTCCTACTAGCTGTATATGGGATACACCACAATCCCTTTTCCCTCATCTGGAGAGGCTGGAAATACACGGCACCCCCGCGCTCGCGGAAGCCTTCATCACGAACGTTTCAAGTGTGTGTGTTCGTTCGTTGACTGTCAGGCACAGTCGTGGGCCCGTACGACTGGCAGACTGCAGCCAGCTATTCTCTACCATCGTAAACAAGTACGGCACATCACTGCAGTCGTTATCTCTCACGATTAGCCGCTCGCCAGTTCTCCATAATCACGATGGTATGGCGCATGATATAATGGATGCGCTGTTCCCTTTGATGCCGAATTTCGAGCACTTGGAGGAACTTCATTTATCATTGCCCAGTGCAACTCAAGTCGACGACTACCCTGCTGTTGAAGCGTCTGGTTGGCCAGCTTTGAGGCGGGTAGAGTTTATGGCCACATAATGATTCACAGGATCGCGAGAGGCTCGGAAGCTGGTTTTCTTTCAATAGTGAGATGGCTGGACCATAAAGAAGATTTGATCACATGTATTTGCATCTGGGTATGAACTATCGAGATTTGCACTGTAATAATACTCATAGGTTGGGCGTAGTGAGGGAAGCAATATACTTTTGAGCATTTGTGAGTCGTTGACAAGCCTAGGAACGCAGTGTGCAAATGAATCTCCAGTAGTTAACCGAAAACATATCATAAGTAATAATCAAATTATGTGACGATGGAACAACATGAATCCAACCCCTACCAATCACCGTCGAATCCAACAAATCCTGTGCAGGCAGTCAATTACGGATGTTCATCAAGTTTGACAACGAGCATACCTGTGAGCAAAAACACAGGGAAATACCTCTTCTTTTCCAGTTGTGCACACCAATTCCATGCGCTCGTCAGACGACCATCGATACAGCTTCCCGCGTCAAAGAAGTTATCGGCCCCAGAGCCGTCGAACCCATGCTGGAAGAAATCGCACAGGATCTCGCGCATGCAATTATCTATCGAGCCGAAGTCATCCTCGATGTAGGAGCGTAGCGCAGGTTTTTCCGCAAGGCTGGGTATCTGTGAGAGGGTATTACAGATAGGCAGGAGAATCCGGTATATCTGCGAATATTTATCTGTGCGAAGTATGTCTAAGTAAAGACGCGGGCGGTGTTGTGATAGTAAAACGTACCGATGAACATGAGCGCGTTGGGCACATTGTGGTCGCCCATGTGAATGGCGGACGAGCCAATCCAGGTTCCCACGCTTTGTTGCGCACGGTGTAGGATCGTGTGCATCATACGGAAGGTTTTGGGAGCTGCTTGCACACGATTTAGCCCCTGACCGGTATCCCTGAGCCGGTAAGGTACGTTCTCCGCAAGCAAGTCTTGTTCAGCGAGCGACCATAACCGGAACATGTCTGTCGAACATATGAATTAGCATGACGGATACATAACATATAACACCTTCAACGACCAACCATGCAGGATCTCTCGCCATAAGGTAAGACTTTGCAGGACATATGCGTATTGTTTGGCATGATCGTGACTAAGTCTCGCGCCCTGCTTGCCACTCCGTATCGCCAAGCTGGACTTGTTGTCTTTTGGCTGTGTCGGATGGAAGTGTTGCTTCAAGTACGTGATCATCTTTTCGCAGGGATCACGATTCGTCCGCAAGAACGCGTGATTATCGCCGATGCTGTATATACATTGACGGACTTGTTCTTGATTTAACCCCGAGCGCTGGTATTTTGAAGCGAGCGTCTCAATTGCGCGCTCCTTGTTTTTGATATCCCGCTGGACCTCTCTTGTCGAGCGTCCTTCAGAATAGATTTCCTGCGTGGCGACCATGATGAGATCATCTCGTAACATGTCGAGAGCATCGTTTTCTTCGAGAATAGTGTACACAGTTATGATGGGTTTGACGCAGGAAAAGCTGAGCATGTCTGTAACATCTGGAGACTGGCTGTCCTATGGGGAGCAGTGTTTGCATAGTTGAAGACTGAGAAGCGCCGAACTTACCTGTAACAAATAGATCAACTTTCCATAAGTGGTACGCATTTTATCTGGGTTCATGATCTTATGTCTCCGACCGAGCTCAAAGATAGTCTGGTAGAAGTCTGCGTTGGACTGAAAATCGCGATCCGTGAACAATTCTTGGCCCTGCTTGTAGTCTGCGGCAAGGACGAGCCCAGACAGAATCGCACACAGCTCGCGAATCTGGTGCACGATACGTTTTGGCTTCGAAAGTCCATAGCCCAGCGTGTCGATCTTATCCGTGTACTCGGACACCTGAAGCGCAGCATCGAGGAGGCGCAGGTACTTGCGCTCGCCGTATGTGAGTCGAAGAGGAATATATTTTGAACGGTCGACGAACCACTCGCCGACTTTGGACCCAATTGTGGGTTGGGCGCCTAGAATTTGGACAGAGACGGGCGCCTTAGAAGCTTCGACCGATATACGGTCGAGTTCTTCATCAGAGTCACCCATATCAACATCGTCTTCTTGCTGAGCACAGAAATAAGTATCAGATCCACCATAACTAAGCCAAAAAAGTCCGTACCTCCTCCCCATTTTTCTTTGCATCCCCCGCCACACCATTTTGCACCGACTTGGACGTGGCGCCACTTGGGATTGGTTTTGCGACGTGCGTCTTCCTCGACCCCTTTCGGTGCTGTGCCGCAAAGCAGACTTCGCAGTAGTTGTCTGCGCATGTATCGCACACAACTTGAGCAGGCTGATCTATATACGCGGTAAGTTTGACCCGATCCACATGATCACTTCCTATCAACAACACACCTTCGCATTCGACGCAGAACCCGTCCGCAGCGGGCCTAACAGCTGATTCTTCGTCCCATCCCTCACCGGAGCCAGTGGCGTCGCCTGAATCTTTTTCCTTGAGTCGTGGGTGTTCGACTGCTTCGTGGTTCGTTCCGAGGATGTTTTCTAGGGTAAAATTACCACTCGGGGATTCGTCGGGCTGTGAGGTGGGTTCTATAGAGGCTGAGGATGTGTGTATGACCATTATTTCTATGGTGCACGTCGCTTAGTCACCGCTACTTTTGTGCAGGCGCCAAATTGACGCAAAAAAATCGTAACCCTAACCCCAAGTCCAAATTAGGCTGGGGCGGGAGGAGCAGCTTCGATGTTAGCATAGCTATGGTCAAGTTACAGCTACGCGTTTCATGCAGTACCTAGTGATGGTGAATCCAAATAAATTCCTTGTTACGAGGACCGTTCATCATGGCCAGAAAAGCCAAAAAAACTGCAGTTGCACATGCTCGAGCCTTTCGCCACACGAAACACCACCCAGCAGAACCCAATGATGCTCAACCAGCGAGCCACAATGACGACGATGCGGAGAACGAGTGTGGTTACGAAGGCGGCGTCAACTGCTACTGGTCCGAAGACAGTGATTATGCACCAGATTCTGACTCAGACTGGTCTGATGGTGATGAGAGTGTCGTGGAATTTGAGGGTGAAGAGCTGGAGCAGAATTTGACAGAGCTAAGAGCTGAGGTCGAGGCGCTAAGGTGCCTGACAAAATATGAAGAAGTCAGTGCAGCCTCGAAAATGACGATGAAAGATTGGCGGGTTTCGGTGGATGGAGGCATACAGGTCAGGTCTTACCACCCAAGATGCTCAGTTGCGGGTCAAACAATTCAGTTCTGCACGCTATAAATCACACAGACGAGTTCCCGAAACAGTAGCGAGAGTCTTTGATCATGTATAGCTATATTTTGTAGGGATGCGCCAAATTGACCTCCATGAAAAAAAAAAACTCCCTCAAATTTAAGTATTATCAAAATCCGTCTGGAGGTTTTGTTCCTTGGGCAAATACAAGCATTTTGGCAAGAGGGATAAGAATTCGGGTGAAATCTCGAGGTGCTAAAGATGTTGCACAAAAGTAGCGGTGACTAAGTGACGTGCACCATAGGGATATGACATCTATCTGCTAAAGACTTTGTAAGAAACACTGAGAAACGAATAGTGAACGCGTGTAAGGAGGGAATTTAGCTATGCTGTGACTCGCCTGACGTAAGGCGAGCGCGTAAAACATGAACACAGAATACCCAGTGGTAAATCCAAAATCCAAAATGTATCTGTGAGCGAATGCTCTAATATTAATATTAACCCGCGAACGTATGATACAAATGGGTGGTGCAGCGAAATAGCAATCGTGCATGATGAATGAATGTGGGATGATGACAGCAGAAACCGATGTTCACAAGCTCCCAAGCGTATGGCGCCAAATCGTATTGACAATACTCTTGGTCTGTACTGTCCGTGTGCCAGCCCTCTCCTCATCCTCTACTCGCAAGGTACAATCCTCTCTTTCCAACACGCCGCGGTCCATATCAGGCAGATGCGATCGAGGTGGATCGGGGGAGTTGATTGCTGGCACATGAGATGTTTGGAACTCCAGTGGAGATGGTGGGGAACGCTTGTATTTGTGCCGAGAGCGGGAGCTGTGAGATGACAAACTTCCGACGCTTGGAGGATAATCGTGCGGTAGGAGAGAAGATGGGGTAGCAGACTGGGGTATTGATATTGGAGAGGTGGCTCCGCTGTCTTTTCCCTTGGACTCTTCAGATGCAACTATCGTTTCTGCGTCATCTCCAGTTGACATCCTTATGTAACTGGGTCGAGGATTCTCTATGTCGCAATGAGCATCGTCCTCGTCGTCTTCTCGTGCACGAAAGAGCGGTTCCCGATCATGTACGTCAGACATACGGGGTGAATTGGTGGGAAGTTCGACGGAGTTTGAAGAAGCTTTAACAATGGAATCAATGAGCCAGAATTGAAGGATGTTCATGATGATAGGGAAGAGACCCATGACGCTACGAAGGCAGGATAAGATCATTATAACAGTGAAGAAAAGACAACACACAAGATGATTTGAAAGGCGTCGCCTTCACCAATAGCAGTCCAACTGAGCAACCAGTCTCCCACCTTCGATATTCCTGGCCACACTGTAAACAACCCTACAACAAGCATTTTCATTGTCATCAGGGCAAAAACGTAGACCGCGGCCTGACGCGCCCAATACGCTATTGACGGTGGGGAACCATACTGCCCCGACTCGTAGCCTTTGAGGTACAGTCTCTTTGCCAAGAGGTACGTGAGGCCATGGTGCACGACGTATATTATAGCAACACCTATGATAAAGATGAACTTTGGAGGTAAGAGTGAGATCCATTGATATTCACCGAGAGTGGTATCGATGAGGACATTGAGAAAGTAGTAAGTGCAGGCGTTGCCGGCATTATGGTGTGAACCAAGGTCGGATATCAGAACATTGACACCGTGTACAAACATCTGTCCAACAATTTGCTTGGATACATCGAAGAGCCTGTGTGATTGTAGAGAGAGACCTTCAGAGGTCTCCTACATCGCTGTAAGCCATGAGGACGAACCATATTCTCCAAGGTCGTTTCTGTGGTTCACGATGCCTCTTATACACGAGCGAAAGTATTACGAGCACGCCCATGAGCGCCTGGACAACCTGATGGATGATGTGACATAATAAATCTCTCCTGTGCTGTGTTCCATGACAGAATTTTTGACGTACCAAGGCGGTCGGACCAAGTAACTGACACGAGCGTCGATCCAGAGGGAAATCATCGTCGGTAAGGCGTGGAACAGAGAACATAGCAGTTTGAAAAGAAAGACTGCGGCTTGCTCGCCCCAGCAGGTGTGCGAACTTCTTGGACGTGCCGGTGATGCTCCAAGTCAGCTTACGTTCAACAAGCCATCTCCTCTCCTTCTGCATGTCCTATTTTGGTAATTTCATGCGGCGTTGGTGAGAACAAGAGTTCGGTTACAAGGTCTGAGCTTCACATGTATGTACCAACCAACTGTCCACTTGAGCATGGCGACATGATATACTAGGACTAGGTAACTATGATAGATGTGGGCATCTACCGTCAGAAACATTATCTTCTATGTAGAATTGCTCGGGCACGTAGAATTCGAAGTCAAACATTGAATGAACGTCGAAATGAGTTTGTACGTTCTATGCGACATATCCAACGTTGAAGATTTGGGCCGGTCGATGCTCTTGTCAAGTTGTGGCCAGCCGCCAAGCTGCAGTGTAAAGCAGTGTGTGGGTTATTGAATATTGTTTTGCAACAGCCTTAGAATTCAACAAATACAAACAACCATCTAGTACAGCTGCGGCTGCGGTGATCTGTCGGCCACGACCACGACACGCTTTCATTAATATCTGGATCCACCACAACTCCTATAATGTCCTTTTTCTCCAGATCTTCCCAACCCTCGGCATCCCCGTCATACACCACTTTACCTCGTGAATCTGTTTCAAGACCCATGGCACGTAACCTTCCTCCACAGACTCAATACAACGATCCTTCTCAGTCTCTCTTCGAGAAACGATCACACGATCGCAAGCCCCCTCCATCACGCTCTGGGCCGGGCATGAGGTATATCCATGTCACCCTACGCGCTTACTCATACCAACTACACTTATAGCTACGCAGTAGTTACTACGCCAAACGAGGGCCTTGCTCTCAGGAACTGCTTGGTTGTTTATCCTTCGGACTTCCCGCATGGTGAGCATGTTATGGTACGCAAGGTAGATCGTGATTCTGCCCAAAGGGAATACCCCATTACAACATGGTCAGTCCAGCTTCCTCTGGCTGGTTCAAGTCATTTTAAGCGTGATTTAGCCATGACACTTCCGGAACAATCAGACCGGGTACAGTTGCCATCGGACTCACGCAGCGCCAATGGATAGGTGTATCTCTGTCAGGCGACGACGTCACCATCGACATGATCCCTCAGGCACCCCCCTTTCTCCAATCCATCGATATTCAAGTCGGCTTTATACGGAATCGCAATGAAAATCCAGAGCCTTACTCTGCAGATGAGATCTCGCGCAACTTCGTCAAGATCTTCAATAAAGTCGTCTTCGCTCCAGGCGAGATACTCATTTTCGACTTCAAAGGAGAGAAGCTCAAGATGACTGTTGCCTCTATGAGCGTAGTGGAACTCCCAGATCAGCAGAACAGCGCACGCTTCAGAAAACAGCCACATATGGAGATGGGTGTCGTGATGGACACGACCGACGTCACTATCATGAAGGCAAGTGATAGTATGATCAAGATTAAATCAAGCGCGAAGAAGTGAGTCTTGTAACCTCAGGATTTGGCTCCGCTGACGATTCATGTCCAGGGCTGCGTCGAACGCTATCATAGCACCCAATTTCAAATTTGAAGAGATGGGTATCGGTGGTCTTGACGAGGAGTTCGGTGCTATCTTCCGTCGCGCGTTTGCATCGCGTGTATTCCCTCCAGCACTTGTTGAGAAGCTTGGAATTCAGCATGTGAAGGGTAAGTATCTATCAAATTCAAAGAAACGACAAACGTCTAATGTCACTCGTAACAGGTATCCTTCTCCATGGTCCGCCAGGAACCGGTAAAACCCTCATAGCTCGTCAAATTGGTAAAATGTTGAACGCGCGGGAGCCCAAAATCGTCAACGGCCCTGAGATTCTGAACAAGTACGTTGGTGCATCAGAGGAGAACGTCCGGAAGCTTTTCGCGGATGCTGAGAAAGAGGTTAGTCATGACTTCCGCTCCGGCTTGCACAATGGTGCTGAAACAGTAGCCAGTACAAGGAAAAGGGAGACGAGAGTGGCCTTCATATTATCATCTTCGACGAACTAGATGCTATCTTCAAACAGCGTGGTTCTACGAACAGTGGAACAGGTGTTGGTGACAGCGTGGTCAACCAGCTTTTGTCGAAGGTAATATACTGTATTTCCTTGCTAGCGCAATTGCTCACTACTCTTCAGATGGATGGTATCGATCAATTGAACAACATACTCGTTATCGGCATGACCAACCGTATCGACATGATTGACGAGGCCTTACTACGTCCTGGGCGTCTCGAAGTACATATGGAAATCTCCCTGCCAGATGAGCATGGACGATTCCAGATCCTGCGCATCCACACCGCTAAAATGCGGACAAACAATGTGATGGACACGGATGTTGACCTGGCTGAACTCGCTGGCATGATGAAGAACTATTCGGGTGCGGAGATCGAGGGCTTCGTGAAGAGTGCAACCAGTTTTGCCTTCAATCGTCATGTCAAGGTCGGCACTATGGCAGGTATTTCGGATGACGTCGACAAGCTTAGGGTCAATCGTGGTGATTTCTTCAAAGCACTTGAGGAAATCAAGCCAGCATATGGTGTGTCGGAAGAGGAGCTGACGGATGTCATTGCGAATGGGATCATTCATCATGACCCGATTATTGAGGTATGCTGCACGCGTCTTCGGTGTCCGTTGTGCTGATGTTTTTGCAGGAAATCCTCGATAAAGGCAAGCTGTTCGTTAACCAAGTCGCCAGGTCGACACGGACACCACGTGTCAGTATACTGCTCCATGGACCCCCTGCGTCAGGAAAGACTGTGCTGGCTGCATCCATTGCTTGGGGTTCCCAATTCCCGTTCATCAAGCTCATCTCACCTGATCGCATGGTCGGGTTCTCGGAAGCTCAGAAAATACAGTTCATTACCAGAACATTTACCGATAGTTACAAGAGTCCACTTAGTGTCATCGTGGTTGACAACCTTGAACGACTACTAGGTGGGATCGCCAGCACGGTCATAATCATTACGCTGACCTTCATCCGTAGACTGGACGTCGCTCGGCAGCAGGTTCTCAAATCCTGTTTTGCAGACCCTTCTTGTCCTCATTGCTCGCAAACCACCCAAGGTTCGCATTTCTATCAGATATTTGTCGGGCGTGTCTGATCCCATGTCCTCAGGACAAACGCCTACTCGTGATAGCAACAACCTCTTTGCGCCCTCTTCTGACAGAGCTTGGCCTATCCGATGTTTTCGATTCCGAGTTGCGCGTGCCTCCAATTTCCAACCTTTCATCACTCGAACGAGTCCTACGCGAAGTGCAGCTCTTCCCTTCAGAAAATGAGCTCCGGCAAACAATGCGCATGCTTGCAGATGCAGGGTTTGCTGCTGACCTCAACGCGGAGGAGGATGCGGCCTTGCATTTGCTAGTTGGCATCAAGAAGCTTTTGAGCATTGTTGAGATGGCGAGGCAGGAACCCGAGAGGGCTGGAGAGAGACTTGTGAGCGCGATCATCAACCTGAATTCGTAGATCTTGGGTCCCATACCTGTTGGATCGATATCATTTGTAGAGTACTTACAATCTGGACATCATGGTGTATCACTTTTGCATAACGCTTGGCCAGGAAAGGCATAACATGCCTGATATAGTATGCTCCTCAAAGAAGGGGGAAGTTCAACATGAACTTCCAGTTGGCTTCGGCTCGTCCACGATCACCTGCATCTCAACCAAGTACTGACAACAACGACAAAGATTCATTATGTCTTCCGTTGAAATTATTCAGGACCCAGCTCAACCACCCCGTTTGCCACGATCAGCCTCCAATCCCAAACCAAAGGGTATCCTCAAGAACGCAGCGCCACAACAACCAGGGTCACAATCGCAGTAAGCTTCCGCGCAGATGCTAATCAATATCTTTGTTAATCTCCTCGAGTGTGTAGCAGCTTGCAATGGGACGAGGAGAATCTTGCATTGACTGAGATCCAGAAAGATAGTCTTATGAAGATCACGGAACCTAAAACGCCATACGTACGGTATAACGCTGAAACAGACCAGGTCGAGGGCGGTATGATCCCTTTTATTAATCATTCATTACATTTAATCTAACGTTATTACTATGTGTATGACAGATATCCCATCGCTTGACCTAGGCGGCGGGCGCATGTCCTCGCCAATGGAGTATGTGTCGTCCTCTCCACGATCGGTATCACCGACAGGCGCAGATACATCGGGGCCATCTTCTCGCAGAACATCGCTCAGCAGCGCGGGGCGCCCTTCATCTGGAAGATCAGCTAGTACTGCATCCAGCAGGAGCACGAGCTTCAATCTTCCCAAGTGAGGCTCAAGCGGAGATAAGAGCTGTACAAGACAATCCAGGCGAAGAAGTCGAGACGGAGGAGGAGATGGACGAGGAAGGTGCGTCGTTTGTATTACTCTATACGTGAAAGATGGATTTATGTGCTTGGATAGCTGCCGCTAAACACGCGGCTTTCGTACGAGCCAGAGGACGGCACTATTCTAATGAAGCAGAGGCGATGAAGGTGGGCGGCTATTTTTAAGTTTGTAAGAACATGCTCAACGTATATCACATAGCGAGCAGCAAAGATGGCGGACGACGACGACGAAGAAGCAAGTGAGGCCTCAGCACTTGCGGATGGTGCCGATGATGTCGCAGTCAACGGTGTTCATGGTAATTGATGAGGCAACATATGCATATGCTCTGCGTAGTTTCAGGACGGAGTAGATGAGGACGTGCTCACGAACTTTGAATTCTTTCACAGGTATATATTGTATTTTTACCAGAATATTATCAGCTCTTGAGTCCATTTGGTCGTACCCTACCAGTGACCACTAACGCTATTCTGTGTTCAGAACTAGGTTCATGACACGGCGCTTCAATCTGATTGAGCAAGCGATCGTTACTGACGCTGAGAGCATGTATTTGCGAGTTTAAGCGCTGGTCCCGGGGCTGTGTATGCAAAGGGCTATTTACTGTAGGTTTACTGTACAGATTTCCCAAAACAGGCGTTTCGTCGGCCACGTGGTTATCTAACAAAGATGATCGTAAAGCAGATAAAATTTTAGACAGCTCATTTTAATGGCAGAGCGAGATCGACCGCATCTACACTCAACAGCACCAGATGGCCCCCGACGCTGCTGGAAAAGGTATCCTCCTCAAAGCTGACCCTATCGCGGATGCTTTCCGCGCGGAGGTCAAGAATGGACTTGCAACCCCACATCGTACACCAACACTTGTCGGAATCTTGGCGACTAACGCGTCTCCGAGTAGGTTTTATGCTGAGTTTACGAGGAAGCAGTGTGAGGGGCTCGGGGTGAGATTTATCCTTAAGGAGGTTGGGAGCGCGGTGAAGCAGAATGAAGGAGAGGAAGCGAGGTCAGATGGGGATGGTGTGGAGGAGGTGATCATCGAAGCTAACGAGGATGATAATATCGATGGTATCATGGTGAGTTCAAACGCCCGCTCACATAAAACACATCCTGATTATTGCAAAGGTGTATTATCCAATATTCGGAGGCCAGCAGGTGCGCACTGGGTAGCATGAGTTGGCAGATCACTTTAAATTGATTGACTAAATGATGTCGTAGGACCACTATCTGCAGCAAGTATGATGGAAATAAAGTTCCCGAGTGAATAACTAATTGTGCTGTTACAGATTGTCTCTCCGCTAAAGGATGTGGAAGGTCTTCATTCGAAATTCCACTATAACCTGTATCACAAGTGCGTCCACCTTTTCCTGATATTACCTCACTATCATCGATTCGACATATCTTATCAGCATCCGTTTCATCACGCCTGCCTCGCTCACATCTACCATTCCGTCTTCAAAAGTCACCCAGCCAATAATAGACGATATCCCTCCACCCGGAACAGTCAAATCCATCATCCCTTGCACTCCCCTTGGCGTCGTCAAATGCCTCGAGTATATCGGAGTGTACAACAAGATCTTAATATATGGCGATCGCGCATACGGGAAGACCGTGACTGTGATCAATCGGTAAGGCTCTGGCGCAGTCAGTATCTAAAGAACGTCGCCTAGAATATCGCACAGGTCAGAAGTCGTAGGACGCCCTCTCGCTGCACTTCTTGCGAATGACGGCGCGAGAGTCTTTTCTGCCGATATCGACTCCATCCATGTAGCCCCCCTCCTATCTTTCTTTTTGTTCTACTTCACTTATTCGCTTTGAAGGAATATACAAAGCGACCTCGTTCCTTAAATGCGACTTCTGCTCGACAATACCTCCCGCATCATACTTCGCACCTGTGCACGCTCTCACTCGAAGAATGTCTTGCGGTCTCAGACGTTGTGATCAGTGCTGTGCCCAGCGCATCATACAAAATCAAGACAGAATGGCTAAAAGAAGGATGTGTATGTGTCAATGTTGCAGCTGACAAGAATTTCGAAAAGGATGTAAGAGATAAGGTGCGTTTCAGTGGGTTCCTAGATTGGTCCCCGTTATGTATCCATGTCCAAACGGCTGCTAACACGTCGCGTGCAGGCATCTATATACATCCCAGCTGTTGGCAAAGTGACTATTTTGATGCTCCTCCGGAATTTGTGCGTTGTCCTTCCGTTCTCGTATTGTGTTTTATTTCCTTCGTTGCATCGTGGCTTCCCGCACTGGTGTCAACGTTCAGCCACCGCCGGTGCATTGTTACACGCTTTCATTTTTGGCCGCGCTTTTTTGTTCTTATTTTATTTGATCCTGTTCGCAAGGGGTTTTCCATGATCGTTTTCACATGGTGCACTGATGTGCTTCGCTCCGAGCTGTGCGCTTATTATGTTTAGGCTGCGTCTTTCAGCACTACAATGACGTGTCGGCCCCGAGTGGGAGCGAAGTCTCCCTTCCCGGCCAATAAGTGAGGTTCCTCGCTAGAATCATGTCGGTGCCGTTGGTGGGAAGGAGACACTTAGAGGACAAGACCCAAGTCAGAAGCAGGAAGTCACGTAGAATCTAGCACAATGCATTACAATTGCCATTGCCTGGATATATACACCATTAGTTGAGATTATCACTGCAGCATGGCATCATTTATGTATAAGTATGTGTTGTGCAATGATGGGATGATTGCGTTCCTCCCCTGGTGGGTGTAAGAGCCAAAGAAAACTCCTCATGTAAAGATATAACACTGGTGCTGAACAATGCGGAGGGATGAGCGACATCACCCGAAGTGAGCATCGGGTGGGTTTGCGCCATGTAGCGGATTCGTGTCCATCTTGGGGAAGGAGGGCGTGACGGGCGTTGAGACGCCGGAGGCATCACCTGTCAGGAAACGAACGCGTTGTCTGTGGAGCTATATAAGAGAAGCGGTCAGGTATGGATATTTAATAATGTGGACGCAATTGGAAAAGAACTGAATTGAGTGGAAAGTCAGGTGGTAGTGACGTGGACAGCGTACCTGAGGAAGTTTTGGGATGATGGCAAGTACGATGAGAGCGGTGAGATTGACAGCAAATAGCCAGGGATTGTAATTCGTGTAGTGTGTCGAAGCCAGGAAACTAGTACGTGTGCTGTGAGTGAAATATGACGCATCACAAACAAAACACGAACAGTAATATAGGCGCAGTGAATAGCCACTTTTTCGATGGTGTGTATTGTGCGCCATCATCAATCTGCTCCCAGAGAGTGAGATCGTCATATGCGCCGCCGTGAAGCTCGTTGTCGAAGGGAATGCCGGTAACCCAGTGGAACATGAGATACGAGAGCTGCGGAGATACGTGGCATGTTAGACATGGTAGTAATCGGCAGAACAGACCGAAGGATGGACGGAGCGTACGTTAAGGTATATAAGGTTAACGAGTGTCCAGCTGATCTGTTGTGTCATGCCAGGTATAGTATCGATGATGATCTTTCCCATGAAGACCAAGACGACGTGTATGAGCCATGCACCTGGGCAGGTGGTTCAGTGGAATGTTCACATTGCTTGAGTAACGCTATGCACCCTTTGCATTCACCCAGTTAGCATTGATGTTGAGGTACGCGCTACGGTCCAGAAGTTCCTCTGTACGCCCACCAACTTCTTCGACCTTGACGATGCTCCCACTGCGCCGACGACCTTTGGTATCAGCTGGTACTGGTACGGTGAGATGCGGTAGCTTAAGTGAAGGGCGCGACATTGATTGCGACGACGACGAAACGCTGATGCGTTGGTTGAGAATGAAGGAGGATGGCCGCAGCAGTGAGACCGAATATTAAATTCGGTGCAACATGAGCGCTAACCAAATAGTTGCATACAAACTGTCGGGTCATCGACAGCAAACTCGACAGCTTCTGCGCAGCACTAGCCTACGATTCCCCGTGCATACAAAGAACCTTTAAAAACCTCGCGGTGTAAATCGCGGACTATTAGGAAGTATGCACTGCTGGCGTTTAGTCTGGATTTGTAGCACTAAAAACTCAAGCGCCTCTCGATGGAGAAAGGGCTTCATGAACTCTCTAGAGGAAAAGCATGGCACACCCGCTACTAGATAAACATGTTCAATTGGTGAAATCAGGTTCCCTACTCCCGTCTTCGTCACACGACTTCCTCCCGCTCTGACGGAATTTCATCGGCACACCTTAATACAAGACATCTTTCCGGGAGAATGGTAATTGATGGGTGGCTGGGCCTCCAAGAAAGCTAATTTGAAAGACGATCTCTCTTATGTTTCTGGCCTTCCTCGGTAAGCTTGACGCAATTTCTTTGCTCCAGCACCAGATTTTGCTGAGCAGGAGCTAGCCATGACTACTGGTATGGACCATACAACAACCTGACAGGATGTATTGCGGATGTGCTATTTAAGGTCAACTCACTGCGGAAACGAGAAAATAATCAGGCCAGATTAGGGACAGACCATATATGCGGAATATAAACAGACTTCGCATACAATGCAAATCCCGAAGTGCTAGACTAGCGAGAGGTACACAGTAATGACTCTAATATGACACTGGATACATAATTAAGCTTAAGGGTGCAGCAATTGCAAGTTGTGGTAGGAACCCGCGGCAAAATACCTGAGCCGCTACCCACGTGACTTATATTTGAGCGTCTAAACCAAACAACGTCCTGGAAGCATCGACGTGACGACGCCGCGTAAATAATGCTACTGCAATGGTGCACGCTCAGCCCTGCAGGCCCGTCCAAGCTCTCTGCTATTAGGTTCTCGTCACCCAGCAGAGTGCACTCGATCAAGATATTTCCCACAGACGTACAGCCCTTTGGTCAGTGTCCAGATATCATCGCGTAAGTGCAACTATTCCTGATCATGGTGCGTGACATAGAAATAACCACATATTCAGCCGCACAGAACCAGAAGCGTTCTTTCTTGATGTATATTTCAATGCCCACCCCGTGGGCTCACCGGTGGATGCGAAGCAAAAGCTCAAGGCACCTAATGCACTCATGCCAACCGTCATCCCATACGCGGGCGGTATAGTGGAATATGCAGTGAACATGGGCTCTGAGGTGCATTGAATGTCATTCATATGTTGTCTTATCCAACT